>PVIY010064637.1:0-10083 GCA_004026745.1 Myrmecophaga tridactyla
TTTTTTTTTTTAAAACCAGTCCCTTGATAAAAAATCTTGAGCTAAGTGTGGGTGTGTCTGGGTATTTGTGTATACACATTTTTTCCTTCAGATTTTTCACATGTAGTTTTTCAAATAGTAATGATAGCCAGCCTTTGTTGAGTGCTGTGTGCCGGTGTGTAGTTAAATTTTTATGTGTATTTTAAGTGCAATCTTCATATTGCTTTTAGGTAGGTATTTTCCCATTATTATTATTACTAGTATTATTATTATCTTCATCCCCATTTTATGAGAAGAAAATGAAGGCATTAAGGTCAAGTAACTTGCCAAAGGTAGGGTTAGGGTTTGAGCCTGTACTAGACCATCTTAACTGTACTAGACTATCCTTCATATTTGAATGATAACTGTTTACTATGTTTTATTAAAAGTGATGCTATTTAAAATCATTGACTTTACCTAGGAAGGCATGATTTTATGATTTAATCAGTGATCTATGATTCTGACAACCTAAATTCTAAATTTAGTAACTCCTACTTTAAAAATTTTCAGCAACGGGCGGCTGCTGTGGCTCAGCAGGCAGAGCTCTGACCTGCAGTGCTGGAGGTCTGGAGTTCGATCCCTGGTGCCTCCTGCCCATATGCAAGTTAAAAAAAAAAAATTTCAGCAATGAACAACTGAAAAATTTAATCCAGCTTTTCAATTGCAGGAGGGAAAGGACTAAAGCAGGGAGTCCAGTGAAGAGACAGGCAACAATCCATAGGAGAGATGATGGCAGTTTAGATCAAGAAGTGAGAGTGGGATGGAAATCAGTGATTGGATTTTGTGTCTATTTTAAAAGTAGAGCTAACAGGATTTGCTGATGAATTGAATATGGGATCTGATCAAAAGAAATTAAGGATGATGCCAATGATTTTGCCTAAGGAACTGAGAAATGGGGTTGCTATTTATTGAGATGGTGTTCTAGTTAGCCAGCTGCTGGAATGCGATATATCAGAAACGGAATGTCTTCTAAAAAGGGGAGTATAATAAGTTGCAAGTTTACAGTTTTAAGGCTATGAAAATGTCTAAATTAAGGCACCAACAAGAGGTTACCCTCACTCAAGAAAGGCCAATGAAGTTCAGGGTTTCTCTCTCAGCTGGGAGGGCACATGGGGATGTCTGCTAGCTTTCACTCCTAGCTTCTTGTTTCATGAAGTACCTCTGGGGACATTCATCTCCAAATGTCTCTGGCTGTGTGGACTCTGTTGGTTCTGGTTGCTCTGTTGGTTCTGGTGGCTCTAAAGCTTTTTCCAAAATGGTTACCTATTAAAGGGGTCCAGTTAGCAACCCCACCTTGAATGGGTGGAGACACATCTCCGTGGAAACCATCTAATCAATGGTTACCACCCACAATTGGGTAGGTCACATCTCCATGGAAACAATCAAAAAGCTTCCACCCAACAACATTGAATGAGGATTAAAGGACATGGCTTTCCTGGGGGTACATAATAGCTTCAAACCAGCACAGACAGGATCCCACTGAAAGAACAGATTGGAAAGGAAGATCAGAAGTCAGTTTGGGGCATATGAAATTAGACTGAAACTGGACTGTAAACTTTGAGAAGATGATTGTTTTCTTTTTCAGAGAAAAAGAAACCCCAGAGACTGGCACGGTGTACATACCCTCCCCTTAAATATTTATTGAATTAAGGACTCCTTGGTTCCCCTCCCTTCTGCAATTCTTAGCCTGTGAATAGCTGGTCTGAGCAAAAGGCTTTTGATTAAGGGTCTGTAGAACTATCTGTGCATGCTGTATTAGTTTCCTATTGCTGCTGTGACAAATATCACAAACTTAGTGGTGTAAAACAACACAAATTTATTATCTTACAGTTTTATAGTTCAGAGGTCTCTAGTTCAGGGTCTCACTGGGCTAAAATCAAGGTGTTGGAAGGGCTAAGTTTTTTTTTCCTTTCTGGAGGCCCTAAGGTAGAATCTGTTTCCTTGTTGTTTCCTGCTTTTAGAAGCCATTCACATTCCTTGGTTTATGGCCCTCTTCTTTCAATGTCAAAGCCAAAAAAGGCAGGTTGAGTCCTTCCAACATTACATACTTTGATCTTCTCTTCTGTCTCCCTCTTCAACTTTAAAAAACCTTTTAATTCATTGGGTCCACCTGAATAATTCAAGATAATCTCTCTTTCAAGGTCAGTTGATTAGCAACCTTAATTCCATCTGTAATCTTAATTTTCTTTTGCCATATATGGCAAAATTTTAAAAGGTTCCGGGAACGAAGCGGTGCTGTATTAGGATTAAATTTTAAAATAGGCATTAATTAAATACAATTATCCTAAGAAACAGTTAAACACATGTGTTCTGTTCTTTTCAAATACTGCTCTTAAACAATCTGTAGGGAATTTGGTTCCGTTTCTAATTTCCAGGGGAAAACAGTCAATTTACCATCAGTACATTTGGTGACAAAATTGGAACATGCATTAAATTCATGCTGTTTTATCCGAACAGCTCTACTTTACTACTTTCACAAATATTAGCACCTGCAACTAAAATATGGACTAGTGACCAAGAAAAAAGAAAAAATGAGGTTGTTCTATAGGTTCTAAGTGGTTGCAAACCTTCTTAATTAAAAGGCATAGTATCTCAGTTTCTAGGGACCGTAGATGGAAAAATATATTAGCTAAGGACAGCCTGGTGAATATAGTCTAAACTGAAAAGAAAATCATTACTTTAGGGGTATCTACATTTGTTCTTCAGACAAAATTTTATACTTTATTTTAGTAATTGAAAATAATAAAAACCTACTGATTTTATGTCTGGAAAATAAATCACTCTAAATTGGAAATCTCTAAATTAAATAATGTACATTCATTGAAGGTTTATTTTTTATGCAGAACTTATTTTTAAAAACAAATCCAAAATAAAATATATTGCTTTTAAATTATAAGAGGGCTTAGCAAATTTATAGAGACAAAAAATAGATTAGAGTTTAACAGGGGCCAAAGGGAAGGGAATGGATATTTCTCAATGTATAACAGAGTTTCTGTTTGGGATGATAAAAAAGTTTTGGTAATGGATGGTGGTATAACTTTTGTGTATATAATTAATAGCAACTCAACTGTACACTTAAAAATGGTTAAAATGGGAAATCTTTGTGATTATATATATATATATATATTTTTTTTTTTTTAACATGGGCAGGGACCGGGAATCGAACCTGGGTCTCCAGCATGGCAGGTGAAAACTTTGCCTGCTGAGCCACCATGGCCCACCCGATATTATATATATTTTTGTCAAGAGAAAAACATAATGAATAGGAAAAAATTTTAATGATAGCAGGGCTTACTGAAAATTTTTTCATAAAGTTAATTATATATTTCAATCAGCGAATGCACTGTATTATATTTTCTAAATCTTATTTTTCCCATTGAATTGACTAGTAAAAGATCATGAAAATTGTTAAATATCAGATATCACTTGACTAAGATTACTCTGAAATGCTCACTACATTTTTCCTTTACCCAACTGAAATCAAATCATGATTATTAAGAATAGCAGAGGAGATATTTCATCTAACTCTAAAATAAAAGTTAAACCTAACCAGTGGCTTTCAAAGCACTATGGTTAGTTGAATTTCAATAGAATTTGTGAAAGAAATTTGTAAATGAATCCATGCACCTTTTACCTTCTGATGTACAAAGGACACATTTTCCACCTTTCATGCTAATAACAAAAGACATTGGAAGTTGGCTGTGCTGGTTTAAAAGGATGTATGCCCCCTAGAAAAGCCATGTTTTAATCAAAATCCCATTTCATAAAGATAGAATAATCCCTATTCAATACTGTATGTTTGAAACGGTAATCAGATCATCTCCCTGGATGATGTGATTTAATCAAGAGTGGTTGTTAAACTGCATTAGGTGACGACATGTCTCCACCCATTTGGGTGGGGTTTGATTGGTTTATTGGAGTCCTATAAAAGAGGAAACATTTTGGAGAATGGGAGATTCAGAAAGAGTAGCACCACAAAGCAGAGAGTCCACGAGCCAGCAACCTTTGGAGATGAAGAAGGAAAACACCTCCCGGGGAGCTTCATGAAACCAGAAGCCAGGAGAGAAAGCTAGCAGATGACGCCGTATTTGCTATGTGCCCTTCCAGCTGAGAGAGAAACTCTGACTGTGCTCGCCATGTGCCTTCTCCTTTGAGAAAGAAACTGTGAACTTCACTGGCCTTCTAGAAACAAGGTATCTTTCCCTGGATGCCTTTGATTGGACATTTCTGTAGACTTGTTTTCACTGGGACATTTTCTCAGCCTTAGAACTGTAAACTAGCAACTTAGTAAATTCCCCTTTTTAAGAGCAAATCTGATTCTGGTATATTGCATTCCAGCAGCTAGCAAACTAGACCAGTAACAGAGGATAAGTCCTCTGAGAAACAGTTGAAAATGTGTGATAGCACTCCACTGACTATAAGAAACAATGTACTCAGAGCCATCGGTGATATGGTTCCAAATTAACTTTCCAGATTTTTCTGGGCTACATCCTTTAATGATGCCTCTATTTATTCAAGAGGATAACTACTGCAGATAAAGAGATAAGTGATACAAACTATAATTGGTATATGTTTTAATTTCCTTGGCTACTCAAGTGAATACCATACGATTTAATGGCTTGCAGTTTTGAGATTAGGAAAAAAGTGCAAATCAAGACATCATCAAGGCAATGATTTCTCCCCAAAGACTGTGGTGTTCTGGGGCTGGCTGCTGGTGATTCTTGGTCCTTAGCTTGTCACATGGCCAGGCAGATGGTGTCATCTCCTGATCTCTCCCTTCTCTTCTGAGTTCCATTAATGTTGAGATTCTGGCTGCTTCCTCTGTGGCTTTCTCTCTGTCTGAATTTCATTCTACTTATAAAGGACTCTAGTAATACACTTAAGGCCTATCCTGATTAGGCTGGGCTATACCTTAACTGAAGTAACCTTATCAAAAAGTCCACCTTACAATGGAATGGGTTAAGTTAAAGAACATATTTTTCTGGGGTACACACACTCCAAATCACCACAATGTTTTAAACAGTTACTAACTTCCTGTCTTCACATCATTCACTTATAATGCACATATTGGTTTACATGCTCCCATTTGTTGCCTGTATCTTTTTTGGGGGGGATGGTAGCTAACTCCCACTTATAAGATCTTTGATGCTGAGAAGACCTGTAGCTCTTTAGGGAAGCATACTTCCCCCAGGCTTCTTCAGCCAGCTGACCTTATCTAGGTGGCCATCATCCTCTCTTTTCCCAAGGTATCTGCAAGCTTGCCATGCTTCTCTCCCATCTCATTTTCTTTTAAAGACAGATATTATAGAATAAATTTGATAAATATAGTCACCTGGTAAATGTGTCTCCAAGAATTATTCCTTTTTTTGGTAAATCTCCACTTAAACCTGTCTATGCTTCAGGATTCTCCTAGACTCTTCATCTATCGTCAGATGAATATACAATCCACCTCTCAAAAGAATTCCCCATCCACAGACACACAGATAACCATTGCCACAATGTTTTCAATTAGTCTACATTTTTTGCAGTTTATCAATGATCCATAATAGTGACTTCAGTTTGGAATTCCCTTCCCCTTATTATTTGAGAATCGCAACATTGTTCATATTTTAATGTCCAGGTAAAACCCTGCTTCCTCTGTGAAGTTTTCTTGAACTTACCTTCCCTCTCTCACCACGATAATGAATTGCTATTTTCCTGGCCTCCCTGAAAACACCATTATATCACCAATAACTCACTGCAGTCTTACAGCTACTTGTTGAAACAGATTATCTTTCTCACTGGAGTGAAAGTTCATCAAGTACAGGACTCTTGCCTTTTGCTCACCTATGTGTACGGCTCACAATAACCTCCCAGTGAGTTGACCTGATCATGTTTGTGAAACAGTGGACCTCCTCATGAAAGGACAATGCTATTAGTATGCTCAGCAAATACAAGAATTGGAGGTAAAAACATTTTTCTTAATGATTGCAATTTAAGGAGGCATGGGTAAGAGAATAATAAGCACAGAATAATGCAGCATAACAAATAATTTAGGTATTACAACCCTGAATATGTTAGGTGACTTTGCAGGTGGCAGGTTGATTTAATAAACAGATATTGATTTAATAAACAGATATTTTGCATTCTGTTAAAGTCTTTGCATTTTAAAAATGCTTTGGGCTATGGATGCTTCTCTAACTTTTGAAAGCTAAGGAATATATTTGTTTGTCTTCTAGAGTCAGGAAATTTTTTTATCACATTATCATTATCAATAAATTTTAGTGAGCATTTACTATGGGTTAAGTGCTATTTCTATCTTCAAGGAATTTATCATTTAGTATAGGAGAAATGGCCAAAAAAAAGACAAAAAGTAATCAGAATAAAAAATCAGCTAATATTTATTGAGCATTTAACCATGTACCAAGTGTTTTACTTGTCTTATTTAATGTAATCCTTTTCAAAAGTTCATGAAGTAGGTTCTACATATAATTATCTTCATTTTACAGATTAAGAAACCGAGGCACAGAGAGAATTTATTCCAAAACCATACAGCTTGTGTAAGTGACAGAGTCGGTATTATTAAACTCTAGAGGCACAGGTTTAATCCATAACTAAGCCCCCTCTTTAATAACATATAAAAACTCTCTCCTCTCGTTCTGGTTATTTTGCATTGTCTCTGCCCTCCTGCATCTCTTACATTCTGTTCCTATTTCTGCTGATGATTTCTTTTCCTTCTCCTGGCTCCTTACCTTTAATATAGTTTCTCTGGTTACTTGTTTCTTCAAATATATATACACGTCCCTAGTTAAAAAAGACAAGGGGGAAACACATTTATTATCATTATCTTGTGTGGGCAGGCTCTCTACTGCCACTGAAGTATATTCTCAGTGCATTTTCATCTCAGCTTTTGGAGCATGTGTTATAAACTCCACTTCACCAAATGGAGTGATGGAGGTCAGAGAGGTTAAATAAATCATATGATCTCACAGAATCGCTAAATAGCAGAGTCAGACCAGATCTGCCAATTCCAAAGAGAATTATCTATTACCCCCGCCAAAGTAATTTAGTAAACTTGGCTTCTCTTTTCCTCTGTAGTCATCTCACTGGTGAGCTCATGCACTCTCAGACTTCAAGAAGTATTTCTAGGCAGGTTGTTCCCAATCACATATCCAGTCCCATGTGTTTACCTGTGACCCAGTCTTGTATTTCCAATCACTGTCACCTTAAACTCAACATGATCAAAACAAAATTCATCATTTTCCCCCAGAATTGGGGAAAATTGGTTTTTCCAACCGTTTCATTTCTGGCAGCAGGATTATGTGTACATTCAGTTTTCCAGGCTAAAATTCTTAGGGCCATCTTTGACTCTATTTCTTTATTCCTTATAAAAATGTATTACAAAATCCTGCCAATAATTTCCTAAAAATAACTCTCATTTCTCCTCTTCAACATCCACTTTCGCTTCTTTGGAAGTGGATTGGATATTTACTCATTTAAATAGATGCCATTTCCTATCTTCTTTCCCTCTGAAATATTTCCTGAATTCCAAGCCCTTCTTTCCATAGCTTCTTATGTTTTATCATGTCCTCCTACATTAGGAGTTCTTAAGTATTTCATGCTATGATCATCTGTGGCAGCCTGGTGAAGTCTATGTACCAAATAAAAATATGAGATGACAAAGGATACAGATTATATTGAAACACAGTTATCAAATCACTTCTCAAATCACTTTTTAAATTATGATATAAAAATTTATGCGTTTCTTTATTAACACATTAAATCAAAACATCTAGCCATTGGTCTAATAACAACCTTAATTCTGAGATATATATAAGTATGAATAATATATGCAATATGTATAGTGTATTACAAAAAGTGATTTATTTTAGTGACAGAGTCATAGTTCCTGCCAATACTATTGTGGTTTGTTATCAAATGAATAAATTTCAGTTAGTAGTTAGCAAAAATAAACATGTAATTTCAGACTACCTGAATTCTATCCACACATCCCCTAACCTAGATCTTGGAAATTTAATTGGCCTCTCTGCCTCTGTTCTAACCAGAACAAGTACCCACAGTGAAGGCCTACGGAGCTCTCTTTCTAAAAATGCAGATCTTACAAAGTCACTTCCTTATACTGTGGCTTTCATGGGTCTCTATTGTCCAAAGTCACATTCTCCTCCAGCAGTGGAGAGATGGAGCTCACTCTGAAGTGCAGATTTCCTGTACCCTCTCTGATACTGCTCATTTGGGATGAGCCCCAAATTCTGCAGTTTTAAAAGCATTACAAGGTAGTCTTGCCTCGGTGGTCTGCAGACCGCACTTTGCAAAATAGGATAGAGTTCAAACTTGTAAACCTGGCCTTGAACACCTTTCACAATCTGCCTCATAGCACCTAGCCTTCCATCTCTCCTCCAGTCTCATAGGATTAACATCCATTCTCAAACAGTAGAGATACTTTCCGCCCCCCTCGAGAAGCCCCTTCACTCCCCACTCCTCTTGTTCCAGACCATGCATACATTTCTCTGCTGTTTAACACATCTTTCAGGGCTCTACTCTACCTTCTCTGGGAATTGCTTACTCAGACAATCGTGTTCTCCCCAACTCTTTCTAATCACACCATATCCAGTGGTTAAGTATTCCAGGCCTCCACAAAAGCAGAGGTCTTCAAACTCAGAGCTGCCTGAAAGACTTCAGTGAATTCACTCAGCATTTAATATACTTTGGGGAAGAGAGGGACAGTTATTATGAACAGCAATTAGGTACTGTGTAGACTAGTCCCTAGATGAACAACACAAGGACCTTGTTTCACGGAGTTAATGTTCCCTTTCATCTGCCTCTCTCTTTATCTACTCCAGCTCTTCATTAACGGTCCTGAGTTCGTCTCTCACTGCTTCACCCCACATTAATCTTTTTTCCTCTTTGACCCGTCTACGATTGAAGAATCGGTGTCATGCTATTTTCATATACATTCATTCAGTTTTCATTGAGCTACTTTGTGCCAGGCCATGTGCTAGACACGGGATATACAACCTGTGAGCAAGGCCCAGTCTGTTTCCTTTCTCTCAAGTGTACTTTCCTCTCTCCTTGCTCTTTTTGTCTCCCCCGGCTAAGCTAGGATCTCTTTGCAAGCAGGGAAGGTCTTGTGCTTTTTTGTATTTTTAACTACGTTTAGACATGGCCTTGAGAGAGTGAGTAAAATAAATTTTCCAAGCCCCCTTTCCCATTCAGAGCTTCCCTTACCTGATACTGCTAAACTGAAGGGAAGAGAAGACTCTCTGAGGTGTCCTGGAGTAAAGACCCCTCGGGAACTGGAGTTGGGAGTTTGATTTCTTCTCACTCTCTGAAAAAGCAGCCCAAATTTACAAACCGTAATTCCCTGGCCGGCTGTCGCTAGGACGCATCGGTTGCTAAGAGAAAAGAGGCGAAACCTCTGGCAAGATTGACAAGGCGCTGTCACCAATAAAGTGTCGACTTTCTAACCGTCTCTTTCAGAGCTAGCTTATGATTGGTTCCTTATCCTGTGACGTCACTCAACGCTAGACTTGGCTAAATCCGAGTTTCCTATTCCAGGGGAAAGAGTTGCG
The DNA here is from genome assembly GCA_004026745.1 of Myrmecophaga tridactyla. Taxonomy (NCBI): domain Eukaryota; kingdom Metazoa; phylum Chordata; class Mammalia; order Pilosa; family Myrmecophagidae; genus Myrmecophaga; species Myrmecophaga tridactyla. Next base: position 9,588 of record PVIY010064637.1, read on the forward strand.
AATCTGAGACATATAATAATGCCAGTGCCCCTGTCTGATTCCAAGTCTTACAGGTTCGGTCCACGCTTCGCACCCGAAGGACAACTTTCTTGGGTGGGGTCTTTCTGGGAGCAGAATGTTGAGATTGCCTGGTAGGAATCCTTTAGGGCGGCTGTCTTGCTTACTCCAAGCCGGAGCGGGTCGCTCCTGCGAACCTGCCCTAGCGTTCGGTGTCAGGGAGAGGAAGTCCAGTTCGGTTGGGTGACATGGGTGTCCCAAAACTTCTAACGTGTTACAATATCCTCTTGGCAAAATAACCTGTACAGAGATTGACTTAAGGTGGAAGTATGAGACTCTGCGGAAGATGATTAAATGTGCGAATAACTCCAAGGTTCATTTTATCTGTGATTCTGAGTCCTATGAGATTCATACAATGAAGTTCATCTGTCTGAACAGTTTTCTCCTTTTCTGTAAAAGATAATTTAACTACCTAATATGTAAGCTGCTGTAATTGATC
>PVIY010064638.1:0-10092 GCA_004026745.1 Myrmecophaga tridactyla
TGAGATGAATATAGTAAAAGCCCAAGCATAACGCAGATTAGTATATCATCTGATTCTCGCCATCCATATTTAAGCTGTACTTGCAAATTATTTTTACTGTCATTGCAAGTGATTGGTGAACTATAAATCTCAACCCAAATGGTGATTATCATCCTTTAGGTTTACATAGTATCATTATCTAGGGTATTTTTTAGATAAATTATTGAGGAAATCAAGGTAGGGGCGTGAAATATTTATTTTATCTACAATGATCAAATAAGTTAAATTTCACATCTCTTAAATAAATATAGAACTGTTTTACTTGAAATAAGAATGAACACTTACACTTTGTAGTGAGCAGCTTGAGCTTAATAAAGCATATTTTAAATTTTGAGATTAAATGGGAAAACAACATGAAAGGTTGTCCCCCAAATTGAAATCAGTTTCTATTGACTTTTGTGGCAAAGTATAATTATACCATTTACATACCTGAATATAATGAAGAAATTGAGTTTTGTTTATTTCTGTTGTTTAGAACATAGCCTCGTGCACGGTAGGTACTTAATAAATAGTGGATAAATGAACTTGGTGTTTACTTTCAAAAGAGAAAGAAGTTACAAGACCTAAAATGACTTAAGAACACATTGACTTCCCCAACCATGAACAAGTATATTGCTATGTGTTTACCATGAGTTTGGATAGGATGATTACTTCACGAAACTGCATATTTTTAATTGAACGCTGGCACCAAAGCTTCAGTTGGGCAAACTTGTTTGATTTGAATGTAAATGTAAAGGTACTTAGGAATATTAATTTATTCAAGGTAGGCCTTCCTTAGTTTCCTCATTTATCACATCAGGAGTTTGGGATAGATGTTCCTTCCAGCTCTGTCTTCCTGAGTTTCTGTGATTCTGAGTTTTAGTTACACAAAGTGGGTTCATTAGGTAACCTGGGTTTGATGATTAGGAATGGGAAAACATATACTTAGCTCACAGCATCATTAGTATATAAGAAAAATAAGTTTTTGGTTATGTTTTTTGTGGCTCATTGCTTTTCTCTGTCTTACCTTCCTTTCTTGGTATTCATTTCATTTTTCCTTTGAAGATATATAATAAAAAAACAGTGCCAATTTTTTAAAGGGTATAAAAATGACTGAATTCGGGAGACTTGCAAGTTATAACAATAAGGGGAATTTCTGTTTCTAAAGTCTATGTCTGTTAATAGTCCCAAAGGATTGAAATATGTTTTAAAATATTGTGCAAGGTCATGGTCATGACTAATTGCTATGAAAACTATTGTGCTCATATAGTATCAGTATGTATAATATAGAAAATCCAAATTTTAGTTTGACATTATCCACCTTTCATTTTTTTTAATTGTCGTAAAGTAAAACCTATTAAATTTACTGAAGTGCAATTTCTATGAAAGCATTTTCTGAGCTTTATCTCAGCTGTTGCACAGCACCAGGGAAGGGTATTATCTGCTTTTCACACAGTCAACAAATCTAGTGTTGGATTAGTTTCAAAAAGTTACACATGCTAAGAAAGGAGAAATTTATAGAGAATTAAGGAAAAAATGAAGGCCATTTAAAAAATTTTAACAGAAATAATAAGTGCCTACTAATTTGATTTTTTTTTTACTCACTTCTGTAGGACAAAAGAAAATGAGGATAAATTGCTCTGCTTACTGTGAAATGACCTTTGGCAGTTGTGTAAACTTCCTCTGGATGCATTTTGGTTAAATTCTTTAAAATAATAATTCACTTCTGATCCAAGACTAGCTGTGAGGAATTTCAGCCCCCAAAGTAATTTTTCATGGCAAATAACTGAAACAAGGATTGGGAGGAAGCTGCAATCTGAACCCACTGATAATTTCAAGGCCCAGAAAACCTGATTACAGTGTTTGCTCATCTAAGAAAACAGGGAAATTCTATGTAACGGAGGGAGGGGAAATGCAGTTTGAAAATCCAATTGACTTTCCATGCTTAAAAATAAATAACGCAAATAACATTAACGTGAAAGAGACTTCTTTTTATCATTACACAGCTGTATGTCTAAAATCTGAACTTGGTCTCCTTGAAGTGCAGAATTTACTAGAGGAAATGATAAGTTCCCCTATCTGTACAGAAAGTACTAGTGCTGCTTAGACCTGGCCAGACTAAAAAGTCTTATCGTAAAACCCTGTTGAAGGTGGCTAATTAAAGGGCTGCATGAGTTGACAAATGTGATCAAACGTGGAGCTGCAGACCTACAAGGACACAGTGGTTCATTTCCAAACCCATTTTTAACTATGTATGAGAAATAATTGTTTGGTTTTTTCCTAAAGAAAAATCTGAAAACTCTCAATGACATATAAAGTAGAACTTTATTAGTGCCAGAAAGAAAACTAAATGACATTTGACTACCCTCCACTCTTCCCTTCCTCCATTTTTAAAAACATTTTTACTTGTGAACTATAACATATATATAAAAAAGCAATACAATTCAAAGTACATTTTTAACAAGTAGTTCTTGAACAGATTTCAAAGTTTGGTATGGGTTACAGTTTCATAATTTCAGGTTTTTCCTTCTAACTGCCCCAAGACACTGGAGATCAAACAGAAATTTCAATATAATGATTCAGTAGTCATACTCATGTTAAATTCTAACTTCTCTGTTATAACTCTTCCTGTACATGACCTTTCTCCCAATCTGTAGGGGCATTCGAGCTATGCCCATTCTAACTTTTTTCATGTTGGAAAGGGGTGTCACCAATATAGGATAGGAGGATGGAACTAGTTGATATTCTTGGAGAAGCTGGCCCCTCTGGGTTTCAGGACTTATATGTCCTAAGAACCATCTGAAGGTTTTATGTTTCTGAAAAGTAAATTTAATGTGGGAAACTTTCATAGGATCTCAGATAGAGCCCTGGGTGTTCTCTAGGGCTAACAGGAATGGTGTGGGTTGGGATTTGGCAAACTGTGGCAATTAGCAATATCTAGTGGAAGCTTGCATAAGAGTAGCCTCTAGAACAGCCTGGAGTCTGAACCTTCCCCATTTTAAAGATCTGGAAACTGAGGCTCTTTAAGGATAAATGACTAGGCCACAGATTCCTCAGTCCACCGTAGACTGAAATTTAATTTCATGACACTCTGCCCTTTGTTTTCTCTCCTTACCGTACTGGCTCAAATATTCAGCTTTCCTCTGTTCTTTATTCTTGTATATTTTAGTACTTTTTCTCTTCATTGCTTGCTGAGCACAAAATTAATTAGCCAAACAAGCGTGTTTGGTTTCCCAGACAATTCCTAGTTGCTATGCCTGGCTCCAGGATGTCAGAACTATACATAGTCCCAGAGTCCTGAAGAAGTGAGAAAAAAAAAAAATGAAGTTAGCAGGATCTTCTCTCTTGCCCTACTCCAGCCTAGTATAGACTCTTGGATTTCCTTGCCTTGTGCTCCCTTCCTGACTTGTGAGCAGGGTGATGATAAAAACTATGGCTAGAGTTCTTTTCCCCAAGATTTATTTCCTGGTATTTTAATGATTGATGTCTTGGTCTGACTTTTCATACCTGATAATTAAGTTCCTGCTCTAACATCTGTCACTAAATATTAGAAAATAAAGTAGTCCCAAGCAAGGTGGCAGTGTGGCTAAGCTGTGTGGTCTTGGGGTCAGGAGAGGGTGTTCTAGTCTTTTACCTGATTCCTGATTCATTTCAACACACAGTACCGGGATGGCACATGGCTCTTAGAACATGGCTGTTAAGAGTTCAAACTCTGGGTTCAATGCCACCAGTGTGATCTTGAGGGAATAATTCAGGAGCTCCTTGCTTTTTTCCTCCTCAACCGAAGGAGATAATGATAATACACAAACATGGGGTTGTTGTGGAGGACCAGCAATTTATGTAAAGAGTTGAGCATTAAGCCTGACAAAGAGTAGCGCTTGATAAAATTTAACTATGGTTGGGTTTGTAGCGGTCATTCCACTGCCCATACAGTAACCACTTCCACCATCTTCTTTCCTCCTAGAAAGAGGTTGTTGAAATCTGTTGCATAGAAAAAGGATGGGTTCTTGAGTTAGGCTTACCTGCATTAAAAATCTCAACTTTACAATCTACTAAGTATATAAACTGGATAAATTTTTAACCTTTTACAGCCCTAGCAGCCTGGATCTTTGAAATGGGAGTTGAATCAGAGAATTATATTAAAAAATAAAATGGTATATGAAAGGTACTGTGTGTGTGTTTTTGTTTGTGTGTTTCTGTCTGTTGGGTAGTGGCGGGGAAGTTAGTCTTATTGGAAAATAGCATGTGGGTAGAGAGGAAGACTAACAGGGAATTCAGAATCCTGTAAGGTTCTTAAAAAATAATTTAGTTCTGGGCATATTTATATATTTGATGATATTTTGGGAAATCTTGTAAATGTGAAATAGAAAATAAATTGCCCAAATGCAAACTAGAATGGCAATATCTGTTTTTCCCAGTTTAATGAAAAAAAAAAAAACAGTGTTTATGGCAGTTTGCAGCTATTTGTGGATATGGTGTGTGTGTTAAAGAGCCCAGAGGTCTTTAGAAATTTGAATCTTCGTAGCTAATAAAGGACACAAGTGAAAATTACGATGTTGCAGTTTCAGTAGGCTGGGTTTTGAATTATTTTATAATTATGATGTTCCGGTTTTCTCTTACTAAAATACCAACAATTTACTAGGTCAGGAAAGCCTGATAAGTTTGGTGGCTTGCCAACTACGGTGAGCATATCATTTGATTTATTCTTGTGGTTGCAGAAGGGTTTGAGTGTTTCTGAAGCAGAAAGAAAGAAAAAGAAGGCTCATTTCATAATATAATTCAGAGGCTAAATATGGAAAAAATAACATTTCTGGTATTTAGGGCTGGTCTGTCTCTAGTACAATATGCAACCATTCCCAGAGACCCTCCCCAGAAATGCAGCTCCCATGAGGTATCTGAAATCACACCATCAGTAATTGTACTTGTCCTATGGTTGTCATTCAAGATACAAATATTTCTACAAAGGAGAGTATCTTAAATCACTTACATTGTGAATTAATTTCTTACTAATTGACTTTTCTTCCCAAGTTAAACAAAGGGGCTAACAAATGGGAAGCAGAGAAGAGAAGGAAGAAAAATCGGGTGGTAGATTAGGTTATTGCTGAGACATATTTACTTACGCCTGCTTTTCCCCTCACTCAAAAGGTAGAGTCCCTATCCTTTAATTTGTGGGTTTGTCTATGTGGCTTGATATGGCCAACAGAATGCAGTGAAAGTCATAGCATGCCTGCTCTCGGTCTTGTAATTAGGGGTCCTTGTGTTTTCCTATTTGCAATCTTCTGCTTCAGCCATCACCATGACAATGTTTCTGAACTCATGTGTCATCACTTCAATGAAGAGGAGGATAGATATATAGAGCAGAGATGCTCCAGCCAAACCAAGCCTAGATCAAGCAATCCCCAGTTTATCCATTGATGCATAAAAAGTAAATACAGTGTGCTCTATTATTAAGATTTTGTGGTTGTTTGTTACGCAGTATAATATAGCATTAGCTAACTGATACAGTGGGACATGCTGAAAACCAGTTTTGCTTACTGTGGTGGTGTGAAGCTGTCTGTACCCCCAGAAAAATATGCTTTTAAAGTTAATACATTCCTGTGGGTGTGTACCCATCATAAATAGGATCTTTTGGTGAGTAGGACTTAAGTTAAGATGTGACCCATCCCATTCACGACTGCTCTTTTCTTCTTTTTTTTGTACACTGTGTGGTGGGGTCACATTTAATTATTTTTCCATGTGAGTGTCCCATTATTGCAGCACCATTTGTTGAATTTTTGCTTGTTTGTTTTTGTTTGTGTTTTTTTGGGGGGGAAGTGCATGCATGGCAAGCGAGAATTCTATCACCCCCGGGATAGTTCTTAATCTTACTGGAGTTCTTTGTAAGAGAACAAAATTCAAAGGAAGAGAGAAAGCCCCAGGAGCAAGAAGCTATAGCAACAAAACCAAGAAGAGAAGGGAGAGACTAGCAGAGGCTGCCATGTGACCGAAGAGTCAAGTGTGACCCGCAACCGGTCTTCAGGGAAAAAAGCATTGTCTTGATGACATCTAGATTTGAATGTTTTCACGGCTTCAAAACTGTAAGCCTGTAAGCTAATAAATTCCTATAGTAAAAACAACGTATTTTATGGTATCTGTTTTTGGTAGCAGAGAAAACTAAAACACCTACTCACTGCAGTTTTTCAAAAAAGTTTCTTTCCCTTCACCCTAGACCTGAAGAAAGCTATTAAAGGAAATATAGTATAAATTATAATTCTGCTGAAATTATTATGCATTTTCCAGGCCCAAGGAAAACATCTATGATTTTATTTTACCCTTGATCTATAGTCATTTGCCTTCTTAAAGCTTGTTATTCTTAGTTGCATCTATTGTTTATTTTCTTATTCACATCCTTTCGTGAAGTATCTCAAACAAACATATGCTCAGTTGGGAGTGTTTCACTTGTCTCTTTTGCTCTAGATTGCTTGAATCTTCTCATGGTGATTTATAAAAGCTGAGTATTTATCTAAGATTGTCTATTCAAATCCCAGGTCTTTAATCTGAAAACATTCTTCTTGAGCTCATTGTTACTTACTATTTTGTGCATAGGAAAAAGTCATTATTGGTGCTTTTTAAAAGTGTATGAGCTAGAAATAGAGTCAGGAATATTCATCTTTATTTTTGTTCTTTCAGGCATGCTCTTTTACTACTTGCAAAATTTAACAAAAACTTGGGCAGAGTATGATGGCATCTGTAAACTCTCTTTAATCTCTGTAAACATACATCAATTACAAAATGAGCCAATTCAATTAGGATTATGGATTGAAATATTAGCTTTCAACTTCCCTCCTTACTCAGCTGAATCCTAGCATGGTTTTCTAAAGGGTGGTCTGGAATTTAGTTACTTGATAAGCTATGAAGATGTTTCCTCATGTTGAATAGGATACCTCGACAGGGAAAGCATAAGATTTTTCTACATATTTGATATATGCATGGTTAATTTACATCATGAGTTGCACTTTTTTCAACATATAGTTTTCTTTTATTCAGGCCTCCACCCTATAAAGTCTTCCCCAAACTTGACAATTATTAGTATTACAAAAGTGATCCTTTCCTACTACTCACTGTTGTTAGCATTAGAGAACCTTCATGTGTTCTTCGAAAAAACACATTTTCTTACTCACTCTTTGAATTTTGATCCCACCCCCGTCAATCCACCCCCCATCTAATAGTCAAAGTGACATTTTAAAATTCAAATGAAGTTATCCCATTCTTTGCTTAAACTCTTTAATTATTTATAATTGCAGTAATATTTAAAGTGTTTAACATGGACCTACATTTTTTATTTTTCTCACTCCTGTGTCACTCCAGCCTCACTATCTTCTTTTCTGTCCTCTGAAAACCACTTTTCTGGAAAGCTCTCTTTTCCATCTCAGGCCTTAGCTCTTCATCTGACTAATTTCTTTTCTTTCAGATCTCAAATGAAATGTCACATCTTCAGAGAATAACTCCCGGACTTCTCTCCCCTCCCCGCCCCCCCAAAATAAATTGGGTTCCCTCTTATACTATCTGTACGTTTCCTTCATGACACTATCAAAATTCATCCCTGTATATTTTATTTGTGTGATTATACATTAATATCTGAATCTCTTCCATACTAAAAGCTTCATGATTTAGAAATTTTATTACTGGCCTAACGACTCAATTGAAGGCAGTATTTCTTACAGAGAGACATCCTTTTGAAGTGGTCTCTATTCGTCATGGTAGTCTCTTTTCTTATCTCACCTTGATGCTGCTTGGATTTACCTTCTATACTTTGCAAGCATTCACACTTCTGTACCTATTCTGGTTTTTCCTGTTCCTTTGGTCATGATGGTGCCTTCATCTTGGGTGAACTCTCTGTGCTCCAGCTCCTGACATCCCACCTAGACCCCATCTTCTCCATCACTCCTGTCCAGGAAACCAGTGGGGCTTAGATGAAAAACTGGGCATCCATCCTCTAATCACCATTGCCTAGCTGCCTAATTCTTTGTGAACAGATGATTGGCATTTGTCTCATCCTACCCTTTCCATGCCTGAGACATATGTCTTTTTCAGATATAAGACTGAACCGATTAAATAGTGGCCAAAAATAGAGGGGGGCAGGAGTAATCCTGAGATTCTTCCTAGTTTGCAACACCAAGATTTCTTCAGCGAAATGTTGATAGACTTCCAAGGCTTCGGGCTTTAGGAGGACATGAAATGGTTGTTTTTCCCAAATACTGTCTATCATTAAAAGAAGAAAGATGGGAAATTTCTCTCCTAACCTCAAAGGGTAAAGGGCATGGTGGGGTTTTCTGACCACCCTAAGTTCTTCACCTTTCTCTCCCAATTTTCAATAACTAGGACATGATAATCATTCTTAACAGATGGTGCGAGGAGGGGAAAGAAACAGTTATCTAGTATATTTCAAATTTCTTTCTGTTGGTTGAGAAGGAAATTAGAATGAGTCAGCATTTCAGGATCCCGAATAGCCTAAGTTTTTATGGCCAGAGGCTGTGAACCTAAATAAATATCTGATTTTCTAAATGTGCTTGTGATTTATCCTTTGTTGTATGTCTCTCTGTGTGTGTGTGTGTGTGTGTTTGGTGTTGGAGATGCAGGGAGAAGAATAGAAAGAGTAGAAGAATCAACCTGAATTAAAGGAAAGAATGGGATTTTTTAGGGCCAATTTCTAACGATGCATCAAGGATTTCTAGGAAACTAAAAAAGGAAACTTAATTTTTGAGGAGAGATAATATAAATGTTAAAGAGGATGGGTAGTAAATACTGATACAAGATTTTTTGGTCTAAAAGCGGGATGCTATTGCCCAAGAAGAATATCTTGTAGATTAAAATACATCAGGAGTTGGGTGATGAAAATTGACATTTAAAGGACAAACAAAGGAAAAAGAGGGCAGAAAGATAATTCCGCATTTACCTTTCATGTTTCTGTATATCTTGCAAGCAAAGACTGCCTTTGTTCCAGGCTATCTTTTCAAGGATCTTAGTATATAAAACAGTCTTGGAAGATAGAGATAGTGTCTCATTCTGGAACAAAGGATAGGCATCCTCACTGTCCATTCTAAAAGATTCGGGGTGGGCCACGGTGGCTCAGCAGGCAGAGTGCTCGCCTGCCATGCTGGAGACCCGTGTTCAATTCCCACTGCCTACCCATTGTAAAACAAACAAACAAAAAGATTCGGGTTTCCTAAACTCAGAGTTCCTTTCCTATATGTGCAACCCACCTTGTGTGCTGGCTTCACTTGAACCTCCTCACGTCACCCTGTAGGAATTGAGACTCAGGAAAACAAATTGATGACACTCTTGGTACTGCTGCTGCCATTAAGTAATAAAGTTCTTTGACTCTGACCCAGAAGTTTTGTTTTCTGCCAGCATCTATGAAAAGTATGTCAAGCTAACTCATTAGCTTGAAGTAAAGTAAAATCTAAGACTCTTTATAGTTCTTGGTGAAGTTCTCATAATAAAACTAAGAGGCAGCAGCCAGAGAGGTTAAACAAAAAACAAGAAAGGTTTCTATAATATTAAATATACTATACCAACAGGAAAGGGAACGTGAATGTATAGTTCAATGGCCTGCATTACCTGCACACTCCTGTGTTTTTGCACCCAGAGCAAGAAACTGAACACCAGCAGCATCTCAGAAGTCCTCCTTGCACTACGTTCCCCCACCTCTTGGGTAACTATTCTACTAACTTCGAACAGCATATCTTAAATAGTTTCCGTATAATAGAATCATACACAATGTCCTTTGTGTCTGACTTCCTTTGTTCAAGCTTTTCTTTTGTGAGCTCCATCCACAATTGGTGCATGTAATTGAAGAGCATTAATTTTATTTGCTAACTGATAGCCCATTGGGTGACTGTATTGAAAAATGCTCATCCTTTTTATTATTGACAGGCATTTGGGTAGTTTCCGGTTTTAAGCTAATATGAATAATGCTGCTATAACATTTTAATATATACCATTTAATGAACAAGTGTGTTAGTTAGATTCAGTTGTCAACTTGGCCAGGTGAGCACACCTAGTCTTGTTGCTGCGGACATAAGCCAATGGTAC
>PVIY010064639.1:0-10076 GCA_004026745.1 Myrmecophaga tridactyla
GTTGACAAGGTAAATAAAAGGAGCATAAGACACAAGGTTTTCACAATCACACAGTCACATTGTGAAAGCCATATCATTTTATAATCATCATCTACAAACATGGCTACTGGAACACAGCTCTACATTTTCAGGCAGTTCCCTCCAGCCTCTCCATTACATCTTGAATAACAAGATGATATCTACTTGATGCATAAGAATAACCTCCAGGATAACCTCTCGACTCTGTTTGGAAACTCTCAGCCATTGACACTTTGTCTCATTTCCCTCTTCCCCCTTTTGGTCGAGGTTTTCTCAATCCCTTGATGCTGAGTCTCCGTTCATTCCAAGATCTCTGTCCCACGTTGCCAGGAAGGTCCACACTCCTGGGAGTCATGTCCTACGTAGAGAGGGGTAGGGTGGTGAGACTGCTCGTTTTGTTGGCTGGAGAGAGGGGCCACATCTGAGCAACAAAAGAGGCTCTCTTGGGGGTGACTCTTACGCCTAAATTTTAAGTAGACTTGACCTATCGTTTGTGGGGTTAAGTTTCATAGAACAAACCCCAAGACTGGGGTGCTGTTGATTTTTATAAATTGATTTTTTATCTGGCAACCTTGCAGTACTCTTTTTAATTCTAATAGTACATTTGTTTTATCTGTTGATTTTATCCCCTTTCTTCCAATTTGCACACCACTCATTTCTTTTTCTCCCTTAGTAGCACTGATCAAGAACTTCTAGTTCTATGTTAAATAATACTTGTACTATTAAATACTAGGCTTCTTGTCTTATTCTCAATCTTAAAGGAAATGCAGCTTAAATTTCTCCATTTAACATAAGGCATGCCCTAAGTTTTCAGTATGTAAACTTCATCAAGTTAAAAATGTGCCTCTTCTTTATAATTTTCATTATAAATAGGCATTTAACATCCTTTTTCTGCATTAAAGTTGAAATAACCATATGATTACTTCCCTTTAGCCTACTAATGTGGTGAATTACGTCGATAGATTTTCTGAGGTTAAACTAATTCTCTTTGCTCTCTTGGAACTAATTCCATTTGACAATGATGTAGTTTTTAAAATGTATGTGTTGGCTTTGATTAGCTAATATTGTATTTAAGATTTGTGCATTTATATTCATAAGTGAAACAAGCCTATGATATTCTTTTCTTGTATTGTCTTTATCTGGTTTTAGAATCAATATTTCAAGATTGTACTAGTCTAATAAAATAATCTGGGCAACTTCCTCTGCTTTTCTATTTTCTGGGGTAACTTACATAGGAAGAGAATTAATTGTTTCTTGAGTTTGGCAAAATGCACCTGTAAAGCCATCTGGGCCTGGATTCCTGGGGGCAAGGGAAGTCCTTGACTACCCTTTCCATTTCATTAAACCTATTAATCTATTCACAGTCTCTATTTCTTCCTATACCAATTTTGTCATTTTTATATTTTTCCAGGAAAAAAATTATCTGGATTTTCAGATCATTATTGTCTAGTTCCTAATGGTTGGGTTTCTGGCTTGAGTGCTTGTCTTCACAGAGAGGGGGTGCTAGAGGAGCAGCAAGCCTGTCATTTGGGGGTTAGATGGAGTTGGGTTAAATATGTACTTCCAGCAAAGCAATGGCTAAATGTGATTCTCTGTGGCTTTGGATATCTGTGACCATATATGAATGTGCACACTTCTATGAGTATGTATGTGTGCATGTATACATGATACTCTGGTGTTCTGTTTATATGAAAATATAAGACTGGAAGAGAACATTTTTTTTTTAATGGAAATCAGCTGGATGATTCTCTATGTAGCTATTTCCCTGTGTCTGTTCACAAAAGTCCCTGAGGTGTGAGAGGGTAATTCTCTCAATGTCCCTGTGTATGTCTGCATCTCTGCCAGTGGGTGACTCATTCTGTTTTTTCATGTCTCTGTGAGTATCTGCATCTGTGAGGGTCCGTAATTCTATGTGTATCTTTAAGCCTTTGCAAGTGTTCAGGTCTCTAAGAGTGGGGGATTCTGTATGTATCTCTGTGTTTTGCTGTAGAATTATATGCACAGAGTGCACATGCTACGTGGCAAGTTCAGACTCTCCAAGTCTGGAAGAAACATTACAACAGGAAATGCTCTGGATTCCAGCTTCCGGATGGAATTTCACTCAAAAAAATACCCCTTCCTGGTCCTCCCAATCACTGCAGGCATTCTTTGTCTTTCTTCAAGAGGCTGAGTTCAGGGGTTTTGTGCTAACCTTGACCTCAAAGGCCACGTATTTCAGGAGGATTTGGCAGAGCCATGAAATTCCACACCCTGCCACTCTCCTCTTGCCAGGCCTACTTCTTCCTCCTAAACGCTTTTATAGCTCCACATTATCTACCAGACCAATTCCCATCTAAATTGTCTACAGAGGCCAAGGAGCTTGGGGAAAAGAAACAGAATAAGATTTTTTAAAGGAAGCAGATAAACAAACATAGATATGGGGACAGAGAGATAAAGACAAATAGACAGAGACCAAAAAATAGGGCCTGAGAGATGAGTACCACATCAGAAATGCAAATAAAGAAAGACAATTAAAAATGATGGAGACAGAGAGATGGAGTGAGGGGGTGGAGTAAGAAGGACCAACAGAGATGAGACAGGAATGTAGGGAGGGAGTTTGAGAGATGATGACAGAAAAGCAGCTACATAAAAAAGGGGCAGAGAGAGACATACATAATAAGAGCCAGGTATGTAGGGAGGGAGTGACAAGGATTAGATAGGCAAACACAGAAACAGAGATGGTTATTATGTCAATGAGGAGGAAGATGATGGTGTAGAAAGCTAACATTTTTGAGCATTTGTTATGTCTAAGGCATTAATCTAAGGGCTGTACATGGACCACCTCATTTAATCCCCACAGTAATGCTATGAAGCAACTACAGTTATCAGCCCTAATTTACAGGTGAGAACACTGAGGCACAGCAAGTCAGTGGCATAGCTAGGATTGGAATCTAAACACTCTGACACCAGAGACTATACTCTTGAATACTCAGTGAGTGACAGAGACAGGGACAGGGAGCTGGGAATAAGACAGCAAACAGATGAAACACATCTAGGGACAGGGAGATGGAGACAATACACAGGCACATGTGGAGAGTGACCCAACAAGAGAGATGGTGACAGAGAAATAGAGGAAATGGGATATTAGAAGGATGTGGAGAGAAAATCAGACAGAGAGAAAAGGACAAGGAGACTAACATATGCAAGTGTAGACAGAGAGAGAAACAGAGAGAGACAAAGACTGAGAAAAGAAAAGAGTTGAAGATAGCAACACAGAGTGAAACAGAGAGAGGTTAGAGTAGAGAAAAATAGATGGGGGAACAGAGACAGATGAATACAGCAAAACAAACAGAAAGATGAGGACTGGGAGACAACCAGAGATAAGATAAATAGGGAAAGAGTGATGGTGACAGAAGTAGAGAAAGAAAATAGAAATTGAAGGTGAAACCAAAAAGACAAATTCTGAAACCCAAATTCAGAAACAGATGAGGTATAAGAATGTGATATATATGAGGACAGAGAGACAGAACAAGGTGAGGGCCATGAGTTAGATGTGGACAGGATGAAGATGGGGTGACCCCTCCCCTCCAACATAGCTAAGATAGAGTGAGGGAGCAAGAGGGGTGAGAGATTAAGGGAGAAAATAAGAGAGACAAGAAAAGAGTGACAGCTAGACAGATGTAAACTGAAAGACAAGAGAAAGAGAAATAGAGACAGAGATGGGGGACGTCAGAGAGATGGTGATAGTGACAGTGGGCTAGGGAGAATAAACAGAAGTAAGAAAGAGAAATAGAGACAAAAGGATGAAGTCATTTTCACCCAACAACCATTCACAAGGCTCTTCCATATTTCAGGGTTGAACTGGTCTGTGTGATGCCCACTAAACTATGTGCTTAAGAAGGCAGGGCTTGGGCCTTTGTTATGGACTACTGTGTCCTACACTTATAATGTAAGTCACATGGAGGGCTACTGTTTATTAAACACTAAGTGCCAGGGACTGTGCATGAATTTGCATGGATTATGTTACTGAAACTTCAGAGATTCAATGTAATAGGTATTATTGTCATCCCCAGTTTACAGATGGAAAACAGAGCAATGAGCAACTTGCCCAAGGTCACATAAAGTAGCTAGAAGTGAAGCCCTTAGCCTGAACCAATAGTGAAAGTGTATCTTGAACCAAAATTAGGATGAACTCAGTTCTGTCCACCTGAAGTGAAAAAAACCCAAAACCAAATTACATTTTGCTTGACTCCGAGGTCTGCATTTTGATCACCATGCCATACTGCCCCAAGATAAGTGTGCCCTCAATCATTAGCCTCTGATGCTCCCTCCATCTATGAGAGGCAGACATAGCTAGCTCTGAGAGACTGGGATAGGTCCTATAAAAGTGGCAGGAATAAAGCCCAGTGGGAGGACATCAGCCTGGGAAAATCAGAGTAGGGTTCCTGGAGGAAGAGGTCACTCAAATAGGCTAGAGGAAGATTTATGAAGTCAATGAAGCTTAAGTTTCCAGGCCCCTCATTTGCACAGGCCCTTCTAAGTTGTTAATGAACAACGAAAATCCAAAGAGTAATTAATATTTGTCACTGCACAAGAAAATTGAAATGCCCTTAAATTTTATGGCTTGTATATATGAAAGAAAATAGACAGAGGTTTTCCCAAACTTGACAACCATCCTGAAAATGTACAAAATGTTAGTGTGAAGCTGAAATTTTCCTGAACCACCAGTAGTAAAAAACAAATTTCTATCAACCATAGTATTAAGGAAGACTAAATATTTCCATTCTCTCCATAGAATATGACCTTACCTCATACTTCAATGGCAAAATAGAAGGCATTAGACATCCAGAATTGTTACAGGGCCCTCACCCTCCCACAACTGAATCTCTAAACCAACCAGTATATCTGCATACATCCTTTTCTAGTTCTTTCCTGTCACAATGCGGGGAGCATTGAGGGAACTGTCCTCTGAGGCCCAGTACCCCAGATCCCAACCCCCCACCCCCATTCCCAGGGACATATCTGGCTGTCCATTATTCCCTTTCTCTTCCGTGCCTTCAACCTCTCCCTTTCTACTGAATCATTCCCAGCAGCAAACATACATAGTCCAGTATCTCCTATCTGTGAAAAAAATCACTCTTTGCTTTCCTCCTACCATCACCCTATCCCTGGGCTCTGTTCCCCTTCATAGCCACGTTTCTCAAGGGAACTGTGAAAACATCCTAGCCCTGCCTTCAAGGAGGCAGGAGTTGGGAGAGAGGTATTCGTTCCTTCCTTCTGACCTCAATTAAGGGTCCTATACCAATTTATACTCCCACCAGTACTCTATTCAGTCATTCTCGTTTTTTCTTTAATTTATTTTTTATGAAATACATCATGAGTTCTAGAATGCACATAACATACCTATATAGTTTGAACAATAATAAAACAAACACTTGTGTGCCCAATATCCAGCTTCAAAAACAGATCATTTACTTTTAACAAATCTGCTGGGTAACCATCCCCAATCACATCTTCTTCCTGAGAGGTAACCACTGTTCTGAATTCTTCATTTCCTTGTTTTTCTATATAGCTTTAAGTCATATGACTACATCCATTAACAATATATTGTTTACTTTTTCATATTTTCAACTTTATATAAACATTCTTCTATGGCTTTTTAAAAATCAGCATTAGATTTCCTGAGTTTCATCCATGTTGATACATGTAGCCACAGTTCATTTATTTTTTTCCTTATAGTATTCCATTGTATAAATTTGTCTTGAGTTATTCATTCCATGCTCTTGTTTCCCATTTCTTGCTGTTAAAAATAGGCTTTTGTGAACATTATTTTTAAATATAATTTTTTTCATTAGAGAAGTTATAGGTTAATGGAAAAATCATGCAGAAAATACGGTTCCCTGAAACCCAGTGCCCCCTGTTATTAAGACCTTGCATTAGTACGGTACCTTTGTTACAATTGATGAAAAAAATTATTATAATTGTTCTATTAACTATAGTCCATCCATGGTTTTACATTAGGGTTCACTGTTTGTATTATATGGTACTATCAGTCTTTTAAAGTTTTAAATTCTAGTACCACACATACAATCTAAAATTTCTCCCTTTAACCCACAACACTCTTGTAAAAATTCTTGTACATGTCTGAATCATTACAGACCCAATGAGCTTTTGTTTATGTAGGCTATTTCAATTGATATTTACTGCACTCAAAATGAAAACTGAGAAAATTTAAATGTATTAATTTTAAACACATAAACCCATTACATGGTTGCACAAATAATATATTTTTATGAACAATAACTATATCTTCCCAAATGAAAAGAATTTAGTGAGAAGAATGGCACACTTTTGCAAATCTATTTAATGTATGGCTTAAAAGAAGACAGATAGATTTTCATATCTGCTTCTGCATTCAATCGTATTATGGTATCACATATCATGTAGCCTCTGGAAAACTCCACTCTACATTTTGGAAAGGATGAGAATTTTAAAAAGACAAATAACATCTTACTAGTATTGTGATTTTGAATCCTCCCAACCCTCCGGGATCCCCAGACCACACTGTGAAAACCACTGCTCTGAGGGTATGTGTCCACAATTGCTAGATTAGAGTATGTGCATCATTCAACTTTACTAGAACATGCCCACCTGTTTTCTAGAATGATTATATCAATTTACACTCCCACCAATGGTGTGACCATTCACACCTCATCCATTCTGGCATTTACCCATACTACTCCCCCTAAATTGTCAAGGTCCTATCAATGTCCTCAACAACATCCAGGTTGCTGTGTCCAATCAGTGCTCTTCAATCATCTTACTTGACTTCTTGGGGATCTTGAAACATCCCTAACACTCCTATTTCTGTCCCTTACCTCTTTCTCAGGCTCTTTTCTAACTCCTGCTTCTTCACTTGACCTCTAAAGATGGAGTTCCTCAGAGTTCAGTCATGGGTTCTCTTCCTTTCTCTCTTAGCTCTGTCTTGGGCTGATCTCTTCTACTCTCATGGCTTTTAATATTATCTCTATACTGACAATCCTCATTTATAGCTGAAACCTAGACTTGACCCCTAGAGTTGTACTACTAACTTGACTTCTCCATTTGGGTATCTCAAGGGCATGTCCAGCTTAACGTGTCCAAGACTGAACTCTTGACCTTTCCCTGAAGAAAATTCCTCTTCTCAATGAACAGCCTGGCCTGACCATCGCCAGATCCCTAGGAGTCATCCTTGATTCTCCCTTCCCACTCCAAGTTCTCACACCAAGTCCTCTCCATTCTAAATCTCTCTCAAGTCTTCAACCTCTTTCCATCTCCACTGTCATCACCTTAGTCAACTTGCCATCACATCTGACTGCAATAGGCTCCTAATCTTGTCTACCTCCAATCCAATCTACAGCAGCCAAAGTAATCTTACAGAAATGTTAACCAGACCATGTCAATCCAAAGTAATCTTACAGAAATGTTAACCAGAGCATGTCAATCCCCAGTTTAAAACCTTTCAGTGCAAAGTTTTGGTAATGGATGATGGTGATGGTAGCACAACATTGTGAATGTGATTGGCATCACATTCAATATGAATGTGATTAAAAGGGGGAAATTTTAGGTTGTATATGTTATCACAATAAAAATTTTAACAACCAAAACCATAGGATAAAACAACACAAACAATGAGCCCTAATGTAAACTATGGACTATAGTTCAATAGTACAATTGTAATAATAATTTTTCATCATTTATAGCAACGATACCACACTAATGCAAAGTGTTAATAATAGGGAAGGTATATGGGAACTCTGCATTTTCTGCATGATTTTTCTTTAAACCTACAACTTCTCTAATTAAAAAAAGCCTTTCAGTGCAGTGTATTTCACCATTTTCGACGTGACCTACAAAAGAGATACATACTATTTTCATCATGATCCAGTTCACATAGAATTTATATGTGTAGTATATATAACTGAAATAAGCACTTCATGAAACATACCCGTCCTACGTGATCCTATGATACACGCCAATATCTTTTTTTCTCAAATTGATTTCAGTATATTCTTCAATGTGACCCACATTTAAAAGCACTGCTTCAGTATGTTTCCATTGCTCATAGAACATAATCCATTCTTCTTACCATGGCCTATAAAACCCTACATAATCTGGTCCTTCCTACCTCTTCAGCAACATATCTCGGCCTTCTTGCCTTGGGTCACCATGTTCCAGCTACACTGGACTTCTTTGTAGTTTCTAAAGATACCATTTCCCTTTCTCCCAGGGCCTGCCCCACTTTTGCCTCCACACATTATTTAACGTCCACTCTTTCAGGTCTTAGCTTAAAAATCAGTCCTCCTTGCCTGACTCCTTAAGCTAAATTACCCCCATCATTCTCTTTCCTATCATCCTGTTCTGTCCCTTTATAGCCTTATCACAATTTGTAATTATGTGTGCTTATGTGTTGTAATGATGTGTTTGTTTATTTTGCATCCTCTCCAGCACCAGACCGTTAACTCTGAGGGCAGTTTGTTCACTATTGTCTTGTTCATGGCTGTTTATTCACTACTTCATAGCTAGTGCCTCATATTGTGCCTGGCCCATAGTGTGTGCCCACAAAAAAAAACCAAGAAACAAAAACATTTGTTGAATGAGCTGAGATCTGAAGAGCAAATGAAAATGAGGGTGGGAACAAGTGGAGAGGGTTTCAGGCAGAGGCAACAGCATATGCAAAGAGTTGGAGGCTAGAAAGACTAAGGAACAGTTTAAGAATTTCAGTTTTGCTTTGAGCATGGAGTCTGAAAAAGATGACAGCGGCCAGATCACAAAAGGATAGGCACACCCTATTAAGGAAAGTATGTCTCTCTGAACCAGTGGGAACTCACTGAAGAGTTATAAATACAGGAGTGATATGATTTGATTACCTTTTCAAAAGATCACACTGGCTACAGTGTAAAGAAAGAATTCCAGGGAACTAGATTGAAACAGGGAGACCATGACAGTAGTGAAAGTTAGAAATGGTGCTGGCCTGTACTAGGATAGTGGCAGCTGAAATGGATAAGAGACTACTTAAATAGATATGGTAGATATTCAGGAAGTAGAAATGACAGAAATTGGTGATTGCATGGGGAGTGGAGAAGAGAGAAGAGTCAGGGATATAACAGAAGAGTCTGCTTTGACTGGGGTCATTCACTAAGGTACAAAGGAGGTACAAAGAAGGACAAAGAGGTTGGGGAAGGATGAGTTGACTTGGGGAGAAGTTGAGGTATCTGTGGTATATTCAGGTAGAGCTGTCTAGTATCCAGTTGAATGCATGGGTCAGGAGAAATATCTGGCCTTGAGTCAATATCAATTTGGGAGTCACCAGCAAAGAAATGATTATTGAAGCCATGGGAGTGAATGAGATAATCTAAGAAAAGAATGCAGAGGGAGAAGACAAGAGAGCTCAGACCAAAGCCCTTAAGAGCACCAACATTTAAGGGATGGACAAAGAGGAGCCTGGAAAGTAAAAAGGAATCACCAAGGAAGTAGGAGGAAAGAAAGGAGAGTGCAGTAGTTTAAGAAGGAGGGAGTGGTCAGTAGTGCCAAATGCTACCAAGAAGTTAAGTAGGATAA
Organism: Myrmecophaga tridactyla; assembly: GCA_004026745.1. Lineage (NCBI taxonomy): Eukaryota > Metazoa > Chordata > Mammalia > Pilosa > Myrmecophagidae > Myrmecophaga > Myrmecophaga tridactyla. The sequence continues at coordinate 9,598 of PVIY010064639.1, forward strand.
AGTCTGAAAAGATTAAATTGGATTAAGTGACACAGAGGCAATGGAGGACCTTCAGGAGGAGCAGTTTAAGGCAGGCAGTGGAGGCTGACTGGAGTGAGTTGAGGGCTAACTGCGAAGTGGGAAAATGTTAGCAACTGTAGGCAATTCTTTCAAGAAGTTTGTCTGTTGAAAGGAGAAGGTGGGGGGCTGGGAGGTGGTTGGGTATGGAGATATTTGGTAATTATTTGCTTTTAGATAGAAGAGACCTAAAGCATGCTTAGATGCTGTGCTGGTTTAAAAGGAAGTATGCCCCCTAAGAAAAGCCATGTTTTAATATAAATCCCATTTCATAAAGGTAGAATAATCTCTATTCAATACTGTATGTTTGAAACTGTAATGAGATCATCTCCCTGGGTGATGTGATTTAGTCAAGAGTGGTTGTTAAATTGGATTAGGTGACGACATGTCTCCACCCATTTGGGTGGGTCTTGATTGGTTTA
>PVIY010064640.1:0-10085 GCA_004026745.1 Myrmecophaga tridactyla
ACCTGGCTGGCACCCTGCCTCCTCCTACTCTCTCCCTAGGTGCTTACACCCACTCCCATGGCGTAAAAATGGTCTAAACAGATAGCTCCCAAATCTCTTATCTTCAGAGATAAGAGATTTTACAGCTGTTCCTCAGCTCCAGACCTGAATTTCCAACTGACTACTCAATACTGCACGTAGATGTCTAACTCATAGTCAATGTGTTCCAAACCACCAACTCTGCATCTGCCCCCAAAGTCTCTTTCTCAAGTCTGCTCCAGCCTGGGAAATGAAGCTCTGTGCTTTCAGCTGATTAGGCCAAAACAGATACATCCCTCATTTCTCTTTCCCTAATATCCCCATCCAATCTGTTAACAAACTAGATGGTTCCTACCTTGGAAACATCCAGAATCTGACTACTTCACACCTCCACCTCTACCGAACTAGTTGAAGCCACCCCCATCTCTGATCTAGAGTCCTACAATTGTCTCCCTAAATTATGAGTCAGCCATTGGCACTCCTGGGCTCACAATTTCCCAGTGCCTCCCCACTGCACTCACAGAAGCAGCCAGGGCCCTGCTCACATGCTGCGCGGCTCTGCACCCTCCAGCCCTGCTCCTCTCTTACCACTCCTCCCCTCAAGTCCACACAGACTCTTCAACCACCTCCACTCCTCAAAGGCTGAACCACAATTTCCTGGTTGGAAAGCACTCCACCCCCATGTCCCCATGTGACCTGCTGTCTCCTTCCATTCAGGCCTCAAATGTCACCTGATCAGAGACCTTCCCTGACCAACAGAAAGACAATGCTTCCCTCCCTCGTTCCTACTGCTCAATGTCCCCTTAACCTACTTAATCCTCCTTCTTCATGCTTATGGTCCCGGACAGATTTCCTTGATTACTGCTGGCTCCTCCCATGCAATGTAAGTTTCATAAGGGCAGAGACTTTGTTTCCATTCCTGCTCTATTCCCCATAATCCAGAGTAATCCCTGGCACATAAGAGACCCACAATAAATACAGTTTGAATGACTGAGTGAGTATGTAAATGACAAACCTCTGTGCCTAGTAGGAACGTGTGGGATAAGCCTCCTTGAAATCAACAAGCAACAACAGCAAGGCACAGAGAAGATATAAACTCAACTCATGCATTCATTCTGAAATGCAGAAAGCTATACAAATGATCAAGCAAATCTTACGAAAACAGGCCATACAATGCTTCCCAAGCACCACCAGCTCCCCAGCTAGACTGTCCCCATTTCTGTCTTAGATGGGTAAGATGGGTGGACAGAAGCTAGGACCTATCCAACCCCCACTCTTTTAAAAAAAAATGTCCTTTTGAGATGGTTTCTCTGCTTCTCTAAAGAATATCTTCAATGAATTCAAGTGGCTGTCTTCTCTGTGCATCTTGCCTGGCAAACCACAGTAACTGTACCCTCCTGGGAATTCCTTTGACAGTAAACACTTTCAGCCCTTAAAAATACATCTTTTGTATAGGAATTTAAGGCCCTGCTTCTATGTGTAGCCACTGGTACTAGGTTCTGGACGCTTGTGGCATTCAACCACTGCTTCCTGACAGAGACCCTCTGCGGCTGGGGCGTGTCTGATCATTCTGCACCTCTCAGTCTCAGAAGCACTGCCAGGGCTGTGACAAGGCATGCAGGCTGGCATGGCGGCCTGGGCAGCGCTGACTACCCAACACTGGCAAGACCCGCTCTCATTTTCCTATTCTGTTCCCCACTCCATGATGCTTGAGGTACAGGCAGCCTGAAGTTGCAGCCTCTGGCCTCGGAGGCCACGGTACTAAACAGCAATCTTTTCCATGTTTCCTGGAGCTGAGGGAGGGCTGGTCTTATCCTCTGCTCCTCAGCCGCCTCCCTTCACTTCAAGGTAAGTCCAAGGGGCTGATGAGTCCCCTGCTACAACCTCTCTTCTCTCCCAGCTCAGTGCTCTGGCCCCTCCTCCTTTGCATCTTTAGGTAAGTTTCAAGCATTCTACCACTGAACCACCCACGCGCCCGGGTAGGGTCCATTTTGAGTAGCTTCTTGCTCAAGAGGACAGCCCAACTCCTGGGGAAGAGGTGTTCGGCTGGTCCTCTGAAGGGGCTGATGCCCAATGCCAACCCCTCCCCTGTTTAGACACCAACAAATGGATGAGGTGAAAAAGAAAACCAACCTGCTTCTTGGAGCTGGAAGTCTTGCATTTACCTAAGTGAGCTGGTGCTGCTTCCATCTTTGGAAAGCAAGAATTGAAAGAAAAGTGAGAAGGCAAAAAAAGAAGGGCAAGCACGTTCATTTGAAAAGAAAGGAAATGAGACAGCAACAAGCAAAGAAAACAGCTAAGCTCCTTGGGAGGCAAAACTCTGCCACAAGTAAGCAGCAGACTGGCCTGAGCTCCTCCTATGCCAAGCTGACCAGAGGGTTCCCAGCTTCCGGCAGTGCCTCGGCTAACCCGCCTACGAGCCAGCCTGAGACTGGGAAGTGCAGCAAGCTAGAGGAGTGGGGCAGACTCACATCATTGTCAGAGTCACCACCTTGCATTGTGCCCACGATGCGCTTGTTGGGTCTTCCTGAGGAGAACAAAACCATGAAGAAATGATGAAAACCTACCTGACCTACAAGAATATGGCAGGAAATGGCATTCAAGATTTGCTTTTCCTTAGAAAGTTGGAAAAAATTTACTTAAGTAACACCCAACCAATCAGAACTGTCAATTAACTGCAATGAATTGTCTGCCCTTCCACGTTGGGGGTGGGGGTGGGGGTGGGGGGGAGAGGAAAAGAGCAATAAAATATAAGCACAAATCATAATCTTTTTTAAAAACTGCATCCTGTAAAAACAAACACTCCCCCCTCCTCTTAACCCCAATCCCTGGTAGTCTCTAATCTACTTTCTATCTCTGTGAAATTTCTATTTCTAGTCATCTCTTATAATTGCCATCATATAATTTTTGTCCACATGTGCCTGGCTTATATCATGGAGCCTAATGTGTTCAAGGTTCTTTCCCGTGGCAGCTTGTCTCAGAGCTTCATTCTCTCTTACAGCTCAGTAATATTCCATTGTGTGTATGTACCATATTTTACTTATCCATTCATTTGTTGATGGACAGAGGTATGTCCATTCTTGATGCCTTAATTCTTTGGCCATAATGGGTACAGCAATTCAGGACCCCAAAAGGTAAACCATGGCTCAGTAGCACAGGAAGTGTGAGCCCGAGGCCTCTGTGAGACAGACCAGGTCATGAACATGAAGTGGCTTTCTCAGTACAGCATCATTAGCAGCAAAGATCACCACTGAGCAGTTTATGAGCCACAGCCTGTTAAAAGACAGGGCAGGCTGAACACTGGAGCAGGGACCACTGCAAGGCACCACTCACGATGCGGTGAGGCCTTGCTACCAAGCAGCCCCTGACCCGACCCCTGCTGTGGTGCTCCTGGGAAACAGGGTGCAGAAGGGCCCAGGAAGAGGGTGAGAGAAAGAGCTCCAGTTACCTTGCATGAGCACCTCCATGGCTGTCCGTGGCTTTGACAGCCGCCTCTCCTCCAGTTCACTGTCGGATTCATCATCCTCCTGGATATCGATGTCAGAATCATCATTACCTGGTGGAAACACAAGGAAAGAAAAATGTAAGAGTGGCTCCATCATTACAATTTTAAAAAGCTTCTGTTCGGTAAGGTTCTTGCTCAAAAGTCATTTGCACGTCTCAGCCTTTCTTTTGAGGCATTAGATCTGAGGAGACACCCTGTTTTGCCTGTAGCTACTCAGTGAGGAGTTCATGCAGACAATGATGCATTGTTGGTCTTATTTTCTGAAGAAAAAAGTGAGTCTGATAAATTAGAAACATCATTCTGTTTGTGAAACTAAAAAACGGAACTGCCTGTTGTCAAGGTAACTGTAAATGTTTCATGAACAATGAGGAAAGAAACCTGCTCTGTTCAATGCCGGGCCTGCTGCCAGAAGCCCAGCTCCTCGGGCAGATGAGGAGGCCAGGTCCTCCAGAAATGTCATATAAGGAATATCCTTGCTATTAATTTCTTACTCTTTTGGAGTCTTAAGCCAGCAGACTCACTATTACTAATGGAAACCTACAAAAGGAGAGTATTCACAGCGTGGAGTAAAAACTTCCATAGCCTGGCTCTGACCTCTCTGCATTTAGGACTGACCCAGGTTTTGGCAGAATGGAACTGGAGAAGTTTGTGGCTGCTGTTTTCGTTAGCTGACTCAGAAGTCAGTTTGGAAGATTAGTAATTCTTAGTCCACAAAAAGGCTTTGCTTAGCTCCTAATAGAAGTCTAGTCAGACACTGAGGAAAAGTTTTCTGCTTTCTCTGTCCATGGAGGGAAGAGACGTGCGCTGCAGGGTCAGGCGGGCAACCTGGAAGCCACGGAAAGTAGCACTAAGGGCATTCCTCAGGGTCTTCAACACAGTTCATTTTAAACTACCATCACCCAAAAGGTGTTACAGAGAACATGATCAAATATCAGTGTAAATTCATGACTATAAGGTGAAATCACCATTCAGCTTAATTCACTTTTTACTTCATCCAGGAAAATTCTGACATTCAATCCTTACCCCCAGCAACGTGAATCATATGGTATCCTGAATTTTTAAGTAAAGGGAATACATGTTTCTCAGGCTCCACAAGATTTCGTCTTAGAGCGCAAACCAGTACAGATGGAGGATGAGCAGGTAAACTAAAGTTAGTGCATGCTGGCACTGAAGTGCTGAGCTATCAGTGACTGCCAACAGGGGCCAATACAATGTTCTCTCTCCTTCTCAAGTCCCTGACTCCAAACTTCCACCGCCAAATCCCAGGTGACTTCACCGTCCATTTAACATAAGAGAAGACACCCATCAAGGGAACGTTTCAATCACAGGAACTACCTCCCAGCTCAGCCAACCTGCCCAGCCCAAGTCCTGCGATGTTCCTAAGGTCCTCACTCAGCAAGATTCCTGCCCTACCTCTGGCTCTTAGCCTCTCTGGGACTTTCCTTAACTGGTATCTCCTCTCTCCCCTATTTGGCCAGCTTAGAGTCTTTGCTCAAATAGTGTCTCTTTCATGCATCCTACGCGGTCTCCTAATTAAACTGCAATCCTGTCAGCCCCCAAACTCTTACCTGCTCTCCTTGTCCCCATAGCATTTTTCACCTTCTCACCTGCTATACAGTGTGATTACTGATTATTGTTTATTGTCTGTCTCCTCTCACTTAGAATATAAGCTCTATTAAGACAAGGAGGCTTGTCTTTTGTCCACTGATGTATCCTTAGCACTCAGAATAGACACTCAATAATACTTCATTGAAAAAAGCCATAGGCCCACACACCACAAAGAATAAACTATGGACTACAGTTAATAAGGAAAATATAATAATATTTATTCATCAACAAAGGCACCACACGAATGCAAAATGTTAGAAAAAACTCTGTGTGTGTGTGTGTTTGTGTGTCTGTATGTGGTGGGGGTGGGGGTGCATGAGAATTCTATATTCTACAGGTCTTTCTGTAAACCTAAAACTACTCTAATAAAAAAAGAATTAAAAAAATACTTTGTTGCACTGAATTAAATCACCTGCCTACAGAATGGACTAAACAAGCTGATCTCTTCCAGCTTCTGGTTTTTCTCATTCTTGCCCTTACTGCATGTCTGTATACTATTATGTTTTCCTCTTCAGAGGAGATTTTCCCGGGTGGACCCCACATCTCAGACCCCAATACTCTCGACAACGTTCCCACGTAGGCAGACAAGCAAAGAAAGAGAGGGCATCTTAAGAACTTTAGGACAAACAGTACCGAAAGTTGACCCCTTCATGAATGGTTTCCTGATTTCTTTGCCAAGCCATGCTGACTGAAGAGTGACCTTTTCATTAAGCTGAAAACTATTTTTCTAAAAGCACAAACTCACATATGCTCATAAAAATCTTTGTCCTTCAACAGATCCCAGACCTACAGATTACAAAATTAAAGTCTGAGTTCATTAAGAATGAAGCAGGATGGTTGTGAAAGGTCTTTGCGTGCTGGCCCGGGGCAGCAGGGGACACAAACCACCAACCCGGGCTCTCAGCGGAGCCAGGCATGCAGAGAGGAGCTTATCTCTTAGGGCTGCCTCAGCTCTCCTGGCTGGCCTAGACTATAAAGCTGAGGGGCTGCTTTGGCTAGAGGGCCCCGTGAATTTCCTAAGCTCATTCCTAGCAGATTTCCCAGCCATCCCTATCCTCCCTCCAATTTCCTGAGATTGAGAAGAAATGGTCAGAACAAGCACAAAAGGAGAGAGAAACAAAGGGAAAAGACACAGAGAGCCAACCTGATGTCCCATGTATACTATCCACAACCACGAGGGAGAGAAAATGATATTTCACCACAAGAAAGGAGGCAGCGAGCAAGGAGAGAATCCATTCTTGGAGGCAAAGGAAGGCACTAACTCAGTATGAAGATCACCTGCTGCTGCTCGTCCCAAAGCTGACCAGGAACCAGATGAAGGTGATAGACCAAGAGGGCTAACCGAGAGCACTCGCACCCAGATGCCAGGTCTTCCATGGGGGTGACCCCCATTTCTCTACAACTTTGAATTGTGGGGACATATGATAGTGGTATGGGGACGCCACCACTTGCCCTACATTACAATATTGTTTTCCATCAACCTGTCCTAAAATAAGGAAATGCTAAAAGTCAACTTTCTTTTACACATATATATAAAATTCAAACTAACTGTATCATCTAAGCAAGGAGAAAAAACTATTTCAGTTGGAACAAGAACCAAATGTGCTTAAAATGCTGTATAATTTACACCAGCCTCTTAGATGAATTAATAAAGTACCCAATGTAAAAGCTACGAGAAAAGGCCCCTTGGAAAAACAGAAACGTTTATATATAAACTTTTCAAAGCTTTGACTAAAGCATATTACAAAGCTACAGTGGTCAAAATGCATGGTACTGGCATAAAGATAGATATACTGAGCAATAGAATTGAATAGAGTGTTCAGATATGGACCCTATCATCTATGGACAATTGATCTTTGATAAGGCAGTCAAGCCAACCCACCTGAAACAGAATAGTCTCTTCAATAAATGGTGCTTAAAGAACTGGATACCCACATGCAAAAGAATGAAAGAAGATCCATATCTCACACCCTATATGAAAATTAACTCAAAATCGTTCAAAGACCTAAACATTAGATCTAAGACCAGAAAACTTTTAGAAGAAAATGTAGGGAAATAGCTTATAAATTTTATCATTGGAGGCGGGTTACTAGATCTTACACCCCAAGCACGAGCATTGAAGAAAGAAATAAATAAACGGGAACTCCTTAAAATTAAACACTTTTGTGCATCAAAGAACTCTGTCAAGAAAGTAAAAAAGACAGTCTACACAATGGGAGACAATATTTGGAAATGATGTATCAGATAAGGGTCTAGCATCCAGAATATATAAAGAGATTGTTCAACTCAACAACAAAAAAGACAAACAACCCAATTACAAAATGGGCAAAAGACATGAATAGATCCTTCCCAGAAGAGGAAATACAAATGGCTAAAAGGCACATGAAAAGATGGTCAACTTCCCTGGCTATTACGGAAATGCAAATCAAAACCACAATGAGATATTATCTCACACCCACCAGAATGGCCATTATCAATAAAACAGAAAATGACAAGTGCTGGGGAGGATGTGGAGAAAGAGGCACACTTATCCACTGCTGGTGGGAATGCAAAATGGTACAACTGCTGTGTAAGACAGCTTGGTGGTTCCTCAAGAAGCTAAGTATAGAATTGCCATATGACCTGGCAATACTATTTCTAGGTGTCTATTCAGAGGATATGAAGGCAAGGACACAAATGGATATTTGCACACCAATGTTAATAGCAGCATTATTTACAATAGCCAAGAGATGGAAACAGCCCAAATGTCCATCAACAAATGAGTGGCTAAACAAGCTGTGGTATATACATACAATGGAATATTATGCAGCTATAAGACTGAATAAAGTCATGAAGCATGTAATGACATGGATGGACCTTGAGGACGTGATGCTGAGTGAGATTAGCCAGAAACAAAAGGACAAATATTGTATGGTCTCACTGATATGAACTAACATTAATGAATGAACTTGGAGAATTTCAGTTAAGAACAGAGGCGATCAGGAGATAGAAATAGGGAAGATTTTCAGTAATTGGAGCTGAAGGAATACAGATTGTACAATAGGACTGACTGCAAAAATTCAGAAATGGATAGCACAATATTACCTAATTGTAGCACAATAATGCTAGTACACTGAATGAAGCTGAATGTGAGAATGATATAAGGAAAAGGGCTAGGAGCACAAATGAAAACAGAAGGAAAGATAGATGATTGATCTGAGTAGTGAATAAAGAAGTACTTGCAAAGTCCCCTTGGGGGAACAGCGAGAAACGGGGAAAACTCAACTAACCCATGTGGAGAATTCCTGAAATTCTCATAAGCAGTAGGGACAACAAAATCAATAGGCCAAGCCCTCCCTCAATTTTGGGGTTTGTTCATATGAAATTTATCCCCGCAAAGGACAGACTAAGCCTTCTTAAAATTAAGCCTAAGAGTCACCTTCAGAGCACCTCTTTTGTTGCTCAGGTGTGGTCTATCTCTCTCTCAGCCGACACGGCAAGCAAACTCATCAACCTCCCCCTCTCTGGGGGACATGACTTCCAGGGTGTAAACCTCCCTGGCAACGTGGGACAGAAATCCTAGAACGAGCTGGGACTCAGCATCAAGGGATTGAGAAAACCTTCTTGACCGAAAGGGGGAAGAGAGAAATGAGACAAAATAAAGTGACAGTGGCTGAGAGATTTCAAACAGTCGAGAGGTTATCCTGGAGGTTATTCTTAATCATTTTATAGATATCCCCTTTTTAGTTTAAGGTGTATTAGAGAGGCCAGAGGGAAGTGCCTGAAATTGTAGAGCTGTGTTCCAGTAGCCATGTTTCTTGAAGATGACTGCATCATGATATAGCTTTTGCAGTGTGACTGTGAAAACCTTGTGAGTGATGCTCCTTTTATCTATGGTATGGACAGATGAGTAAAAAATATGGATTAAAAATAAATAACAGGGGGAACAAAGGTTAAAATAAATTCATAGATGGAAATACAAGCTGTCAATGAGAGGGAGGGGTAAGGGGTTTGGTATGTAAGAGTTTTTTTTCTTTTTATTTCTTTTTCTGGAGTGATGCAAGTGTTCTAAGAAATGATCATGGTGATGAATACACAACTATGTGATGATATTGTGAGCCACTGATTGTATACCACGTATGGAATATTTGTATGTTAAGAATGCTTGTGTTTGTTTCCCAAGTTGAATTCTTGATATTCTCACAAGCAGTGGGGACAACCAAAGCAACAGGCTGAGCCCCCAGTCTTGGGGTTTGTTCATATGAAACTTAACCCCACAAAGGATAGGTCAAGCCTACTTAAAATTAGGCCCAAGAGTCACCTCCAAGAGAACCTTTTACGTTGCTCAGATGTGGCCTCTCTCTCTCCAGCCAACACAACAAGCAAACTCACTACTCTCCCCTGTCTACGTGGGGCATGACTCTCAAGGGTGTGGACCTTTCTGGCAACGTGGGACAGAAATCCTAGAATCAGCTGAGACTCAGCACCAAGGGATTGAGAAAACCTTTTTAACCAAAAGGGGAAGAATAAAATGAGACAAAATAAAGTGTCAATGGCTAAGAGATTCCAAACAGAGTTAAGAGGTTATCCTGGAGGTTATTCTTACGCATAATATAGATATCACCTTGTTAATCAAGATGTAATGGAGAGGCTGGAGGGAACTGCCTGAAAATGTAGAGCTGTGTTCCAGTAGCCATGTTTCTTGAAGATGATTGTATAATGATATAGCTTTCACAATGTGACAGTGTGATTGTGAGAACCTTGTGTCTGATGCTTCTTTTATCTACCTTGTCAACAGATGAGTAGAACATATGGAATAAAAATAAATAATAGGGGGAACAAACGTTAAAATAAACTTAGATTGAAATGCTATGATCAGTGAAAGGGAGGGATAAGGGGTATGGTATGTATGAATTTTTTTCTGTTGTCTTTTTTTTATTTCTTTTTCTGAATTGATGCAAATGTTCTAAGAAAT
>PVIY010064641.1:0-10086 GCA_004026745.1 Myrmecophaga tridactyla
CTTCAATTTGCCAAGCCCTGGAGTCTGCGTTCTTTGAGAGAGGGATTCCACCTAAGTTGGGCTTCACCCCTCCCCTGGGGAAGGCGCATGTGGGAGACAGCCCTGAGAGCAGTCTGTTTCTGCCTGTGTGTGGGGCAGCCGCAGCCCGAGAAGTCCCGCCGCTGAATCTGGAGACTGCCAAGTCTCCGTAGCAACCGCCACGAAAACCCCCGTTTTGTCCCCTTTCCTCTTTTTCCGGTTAGCCCAATAAGCGACTTCTGACTTGCCCGGTTTCGCGTGAGCTGGGGGCTATTTTTCGTAATCAGAATTTGTTTATTAATGCCGCAATTGGCACTTGGTTGGATTCAGTCCCCGCTACTGTTTCCTTTCTCTCCGCGAAGCCGCCTATGGGGGAGGGGCGCTGGGCGCTGGCCGCCGGCCGCTGCGGCTTTGGGGAACTCACAGATCTGGCGAGTTGCGGTAGGTCTAAGCTGCTCCCGTTCTGGGCGCGCTGTGTGTTCAGTCACTATCGTGGTTCCGGGAGCTGTTCTGTATTGTTTCTGGTTATCTAGTAGTTGTTCTGGAGGACGAACTAAAACGCGCACCTTGCTAAGCCGCCATCTTGGCCCCCCCTCTTTTAGGTGTATTCTTGAGTATACAATTGATGTTGTTTGTAAATGTGCAGCCTGGGAAATATCCCTCCTCCTCCTCCTCATGACAGGCCTTGAACTTGAGAAGGTGCCTAGCTGAAGAGATAGACATTTCTGGGTACGCTTTCTCAATCCACACTGCCCATCATACAAATCGCTTCTTTTGAGGTTTTCTTTTACCATTCAAACTATGTAAAACTATTGTCCCTCCACCAGGCAGCCCCCACACTAGGTAAATGTAAATATTGGACTAAGAAACTACTTGGACCGACTGAAACCAGGGCATAGGTCAGGATCACCTTTGACCTCTGAAGGGTTTCCTCCATCTATACAAGAACCATCAAGCCATGTTTACTGGTGGGACCTCTGACAGCTTCCAGTGTTGTCCACTCACAACGCACTGAGGGACAGAACTGAGGCCCACAATGTGGGTAAAAGTTCACCAAGCTTGCAAGTGTGAGAGAACCAAAACTGAAATTTTCTAGTGCTCTTCCATCTACATCACAGCAGCCACTAAACAAATGAATTCTATACATTTGATGTATTATCCCATGTGCAACAAGAGGAAAAGTTTTAAGGGCAGGACTTCATTTAGCTGTAAGTGATGAGCATTTCAGCAGTGTTTTTTCCTTCCTAAAATTCAATTTGTATACAGTTTGAAAAACTAGGGCACTGTGAATCCTAAATGGAGGCACACAAAAGATGAAGTGTATTGAAAATGAGACAAGGAAGATAATAGCAGATCAAGTCAGAGTCAAGTTTTGACATTGGTCTCATGGCGATTAACTCTTGGTGAGATTATCTAATTCATGAAGGCAAAGAGAAGTGGAGATGTCTATCGGATGTGTAAGTGTTTAATTTTGATGTTTATTTTGAAAAGCCTGTTGTTGATGAATATGTAGGCCGTGCTTTCCAGTAATGAATTAAATTAACTAATTGTGAAAAATTCCTTATTTCAATTCTCTAAAAAGAGACAGGTCTTTCAGGAGTCTGTTTGAACATGGCTTGTGTTTCTCACACTCTTCCTATAATTTATCAACAAAGGAGGGGTGAAAGGAATCTTCCCAAGAATGGTTCATGCTATGGTGAGCTCTTCCTTCATGTCATCCGTAGAGGGACTAGTGGAAGGGTGGCTGACTGCACACTTAGAGATGGAGTTTGGCCTTTATGTGTATAATAAAAGTGATGTGCTGTCCTTCATTTCCACTCTCTCAATTGAAATTTTTTCCATTGTTCCTTGAAAACTACATAACACTAAATAAATGGGTTTCTAAGTTCCAGAACATCTTTCAGACTCCCCATTTCCACAATTTTACCATGCCATTCTTGGACCATGCAATGCTGTGTAACAAGGCATTCCAAAACTCACAACTTATTCAACAGGCATTTCATTCTTGCTTATATGTCTATGGATTAGTGGGAGGCATCTAATCCAGGCTGTACTTGGCTGGGCTTACTTACAGGCTTCTGGTGGATTCAGGTATATTCCATGTAACTCTCATTATTCTTGTGCATCAAAGAGAAGTTTTATCTTATGCTTTGCAGGTCATATTGTGCTCAAAGCCAGTCACCATGGAAGAACTGGACACCTCAGAACTCTGATAAAATGAAGCATGCCCACTACAAAAAGTGTTAATTTCTGGAGACACTGACATGTGAGAAATGTTTTAATCTCCTGGATATGTTTAAATGGATAAAAATGATGGCAGATGGAGGAATATCAAAGCTATCTTTACACATGCAATTGAGCGTTGCATGGAAATGTGTTTAAACTATTTTATGTACCAGAGTACAGAGGTTTAACTACTAGCTAGAGATGGGGTAGGGGGGATATTTTAATTGTTTTGCAATTCAATGTTTTCATTGTTTTGCAGTACATTTCTTCAACTGGAAAAGAAGTAGTGCCATTTATTTTTATCAGGAAAGGTATCTGTTTCATAAATCCACATCCCCTATCTTGTGGCAACAAAGATTAGGAAACTAAAAAACTGCAGCCAACGTTATAATCATACATCTACGGAATAAATTGCTGTTGTATGAGACTTGCCCCCACTGAAACTGGGCAGAGTATGATTTCTCATTTTACTTGGTCATCTCTTTCCAGAGAACCGAGAGGAGACTCTAAGCAACTCTGATCACGATTGACGCAGAAACTTCTGTGAGTAGAAATAAGTTCATAAAGTCACAGGTGGACACTAGAGTTCTTTTTCATGTTTCCCCTCCCAGCTTCCCCCCATTCCCAGCTTTTAAGAGTAAAGCACATGTCAGCTTTTTCCTGCTTAGGGACCTCAGACCCACCACATCACTAATATCATCCCATTATGTTCAAATATGCAAATATGCAAAGCTAAGGCCTTGATGTTGGCAGGCAGAGCAAATGGAAGTATGCACCCAAAGCAACAATCTTTGGATTCCACTGGTCACAGGCCACTTAAGCTCTAATAACATCAAATATCTAGTCCCAGTGTTTCCAAATTCAAATTTTTTGAGCAGCAACTTTTGGCTGCATAAAAATTACTATTTGTGATTTTAAAACATATAGATTTTTTATGTGCTTCTCAACCCTGGTCTTCTGAATTAGAATCCTTCAGACTAGGATCTGTTACCTGTTCAAAAATCTCCCCAGGTCATTCCAATTATTGGCCAAGCTTAAGAACTACTAATGAAGTCTCTACATGAAAATTAAGGGTGTGGAGGCCCATAGACACCAGTGAGACTATGTCTGTGCTGAGAAAATCGCCGTGGATTTGTGTTATCCTGGGGCAAAGAATCGTGATTTCTTAGTTATTCCTTCAAAACAAGACATCTTGCTCCTTTTCATCTTTGCTATCTTTAATTCTGTTGTTGCAGCAATGTTATCAAGCTTTTCTTATGCCTTAATTACATGTAGCCCTTAAATTCTGTAATGTTTGCACACACACACACATGAATGCATGCACACACGCATGCGCACACCACAACCATAAATGTGCACAGTAACTGGATAATATGACTAATGGATAAGGCAGTGAGACAATGGTGGAGGAGCCTCAGAAATATATTCATCTGCTACAGGAAAAAAGCCCAGGTTGTGTCTCTTGGTGAGGGAAAAACCTTTCTCCGAGCCAAGTGTCAGTTCACGTGAGAAAGGCATATGTTTGTTCCTCCAGAATCAGTCTCTCTGGAATTGACAGATGAAAATTCTGTTTAGGTCAACCAAGAAAGCAGTGAGAAATGGTTTACTGTATTCATTAAAGCAGTTTGGTTCAATTATTGGTGTAAATATAGTTTCTCAATCAAGCATTACAGTAAATTGCATTTCACCTTATCTGAGTCTCAGTCACCAATTCTTCACAGGTCACTGTTTTTATTCAGTTTCTTCAATTTTCCCTCTTAGTTGCTGTGATGATTTGAAACTTTAAGTGTCCCCCAAAGTAATTTCTTAAAGTTAATCCACCTCTGGATGTGGACCAATTTTTGTATATCTTTTGATGAGTAGGATCTTAACTTAAGATGTGACCCACCTAACAAGTTTGTGTCTTAACCTACCTACTGGGGTCATTTATCAGAGAATGAAATTCAGAAGAGAGAGAAAGGGACTGTAACAAGAAGCTGAAAGCAATTAACTATGGAAGAGAAAGGAGAGATTAGCAGACACTGACAGTGGCAGCCTTGCCATATGCAGAGGAGTTCAGGATTGGTGGCAGCTGGTCACTGGCTAGAAACCATTTCTTATGATGCCTTGATTTGGACATTATTAAGAGGCTCAAAACTGTAATAAATTCCCACTGTTAATAATAACCCATTTTTATGGAATCTGCATTCAGCAGTCAAGCAAACTAAAATTGTTACTTTATATTACTAGGGATTGCTAGCTACAGAGAACAGGTAAAGATTAGAGTCCAGGTAGCAGAAGCACTACTTATTTTTGTAAAATGTGGTATTATTAATTTTTTCCATCCCAAAACTCTGTAAGGTTTGTATTATTGTCTTCATTGTGCAAATGGGTTAACCAAGGCTAAGAAAATTTAATGTCATAGAGCTGAAAGTATCCTTACTTCCAAATATTTCTATTAGCCTCTCAAGAAAACCTTTGTGTCCCACAGTTTTTTCATTGCATTTTTTACTTCTGCGTTTCTCAGTGTGTAAATCAGGGGATTTAGCATGGGCGTGATTATGGTGTAAAAGACAGCCACCATCTTGTCCTCTGAAAAGGTAGTGTCAGGGCGCATGTACATGAAAGTACAGGGACCAAAAAAGATGATGACCACACAAATGTGGGAGCCGCAGGTAGACAGAGCTTTGCGCCTGCCCTCTGCTGACTGCTTTCTCAGGGATATCAGGATGACTGTGTAAGAGATGAGCAAGATAACAAAGCTACCCAGAGCTATGGTCCCGCTGTTGGCTGTCACGACAACACCAACGACATATGTGTCTGTGCAGGCAAGTTTCAGCACAGGGTGGACATCACAAAAGTAGTGGTCAATCTCATTGGGTCCACAAAAGGGCAGCTGGACCACCAGAGCCAGCTGGAGAAGGGAGTGTATGAACCCACCTACCCAGGTCCCCAGCAACATGATGTTGCATCTGTCCCGGTCCATGATGGTCGTATAGTGCAGAGGTTTGCAGATGGCCACATAACGATCATAGGCCATTACAGTAAGAATGAAGATCTCAGTACAACCAAAGAAATGTACCCCAAAAAGTTGCAGCATACACCCCACATAGGAAATAGCTTTAGTCTTGGCTAATAGGTCAGCTATCATCTTGGGAGCTGTCACTGAAGAGTAACAAATGTCCACAAAAGACAAATAGTTGAGAAAAAAATACATGGGAGACTTGAAAAGGTTGCCAGTGCAAACTGTGAGCATGATGAGTAGGTTTCCTAGAAGAATGACAGTGTAGAAGAAAGAAAACACCACAAAACAAACTTTTGCAACCTCTGGGCTCTGAGAAAGGCCCCAGAAAATGAATTCAGTTACATTGTTTATTTTTTCCATGGAAATAATCCAGCAGGGAAAATTCCCAAGTGACAATTAATTTACCTGAAAGAAAAACATGAAAGGACCAAGAGCATTATTTCTCATGCAGAAAACAAAGACATTCAGAGCAGTTGATAATGGAAAATATGTCCTTGCTGCTGCTTGGTACAAATATTGAAAGGATTTGAAGTGCAAATATTCTGGTCATCTTGTCTCCACACAAAAGGCAATTTGTTCACCTCACCTGAGGAAAGAAAGTCCAGAGGGAGGAAGTGAATCCTCTTAGTCACTCACCTCTGTCAACAATTTTTCCTTAACGTTTATTTAGTTTGTAATTTTCATGTGACTGTCAACCTAATTCTGAAACAAACGTGTGTTTGGGGGTTTGGTAATATTTCTCTATCTGGAAAACTTCACCTCTTGTTTGACGCAGAAATATATGCCCTCATTTTCCCTTCTGAACAGCCATGCCTCAGCAGTGCATGTACCATCACTTGGGGCCTCATCAGTGAGGACCAAGGAGCTGAGATGTGAGACTTCTGCGGGTTCTCCTACTTGCGAAATTCAGATCTCTGGGTCCATCTAACTATGCTCTCTGATTTGATCTCAAACTTTTTACTGTAGGAAAGTACTATAGCACAGTGAAAAGAGAATGAAAATTATACAAACCAAAATCATACAAATGATTAACTGGGCTGTAATATTGGTTGTATAATTTAAATTCCTGGTACTTATGTGTCCCCATTTGTGAAACAGAAGAATTTTTATTTCACTATCATCTCTACTGTTTTAAGAGATTTTAATACCATGATGTTAAATCATTGTCAGCATGTAATAGTCATATAATTCTTAACACTCTGTAGAGATAAGATTACATAAAGAAATAAACAAAAACAGCTGGAGAGAAAGCAAAATCTATTTGATTTGAAATGTGGGTAAGTGAAGCCTCCGGTAGTTTCTCTGTCTTTAAGTGGGGAGTGATTGAGGACTTTCCAGCTTTACTTTGTCTTGGTCTTTCAATTGTTTGTCTCTTGACTTAAAAGAAAGAAGTGAAAAATCCTATCTTTTAACTTCACCACTCCTTCACTCCTGTTTCTAACCCTTCTAGTTTTGTGCTATCTTTTATTAATTTTCTCAGTTTGGATGAATTAAATCTCTGCAAGTGGTCATCTCTGAGACCTGATACAAATGGGTTCAGAAAATCCACAGGTGGCATTTCAGGTACACTTGGTGGCGTCCCTCGAGTGTCTGGGTGGAAATAGTTTGTGGGATAGCTTTGGTCAAAGGCAATTTCATGGTGATTCCTCAAATCAACCATAGATGTAAATGATTCCTCTAATTTTAGAATAGGCTATGGTTACAAAGTATCTTGGAAAATCATTGGGAACTTTATTCATTCATGGGCACATCTCTGTAGTATCCCTATCAGATGTCGTGCTTACAGCTGTTACTGAGCTCTGTGCACTCAGCTACCTCTTTGCAGCAACCCTGTGCCTGCAACTTCCAGCTGTGAGGAATCTGTGGCTGTGTATCCTCAGGTCTATAAATTAAAGTGGCTGGAGCTACTGGTGTGGCTTCTATAATGTAATGCAAGATAGTAATAACTGTAATGATAACATAATGACAGTTCATATTTAGAGCTCAAGGACATCCTTCTGCTTTTGCATGCTGAATCTCTTTTGGTTTTCTCTTCTGAATTAAATTAAAATACCATTAACAGCGAGCTTCATTTTAAGGGAGCTCAAATTATAGCCACTTGATAACTGTAAATTCTGTTTGAATTTCATGGTTCAGTAACCTGGTCTTGGTGAACTGGTGAATTGTGACACCAGTGTCCACAGCACAAGGTGCTAGAGCAGCCCTGCATCCTCCTTGAATCAAGACCCAATTCAGATGACCCCTTCTTCCCCTTTCTGGCTTCCCAGATCTGGCGCTGCCTCACTTCTCTGTGAAATGATGAAGCTGTTGATTGCATTGTCTCATCCACACGCAGCCTATTCTATCTCATAGCCATGAACGGATACGCTTTATTATCTCCTTAGCATCCTCTTAATAATTTTACTCTCCCCTCACTTCTGAGAATAGTTTCTTGCACATATATTCCACATGCTTAAAATATTAGAGCATCTAGAAAGAAATACCTGAAAGTGTGGAATTATAACACACACCATCCATTGGTGTTTGTTTCTTTAACTATTTGTGATAACCATCTTTGAAATCTATCACTTTTCAGCATATATGTTACATTTTGCAATAAAAAATTTTAAAAAATAACAGTGGGTATAACTCCTGCAGTCAAAGTAAAAGAATAATGTACAAAACAAAACAAACAAAATGTCTATCATCTATCTATCTATCTATCTATCTATCTATCTATCTATCTATCTATCTATCTATCTATCTATCATCTATCTAGAAATACATATATAGATATGATAGTTTAATTGAATTACCTTCTCCCTATAATACTTCTCTATAGATAAATTAGCTTTTAGGAAAAAAAAACTCACCAGTATTTTCCAGAACTTCTGTGTCGCTTTATTTTTGTATCTTTTCCTGAGACAATTTGAGAGCAGCCAGGTAAAATAAAGTAGGAAAGCTGCCTAAATAACTGCTTTGTGAATAGTTAATGCCAGAGAATCTTTTGCTCCACAAACTCAGGGGCTGGCAGCAGCCTCCGCTGGGGCTGGCTCTTTCTCCCATTCACTGAGATCGACCATTTCACAGGATCTTTGACAATAAATCCCCTTTATTTACTCTGAAGGTCAAAGGGAATGATGCAAATGATTGCGACCTTGGGGAGAGCATTTCCCCAGCCTCACTCCACAGCCAGAAGCATGTCACAGACTAAATGAGCTCTACTCTCCATTTGCTTTTCACTTCTTTAAGAAAATAAAAATACATCTTTTGTGTGAAATTTAAAATCCAATCACTTCTCACGTTAAGGGCTTTGACACTAAAACATTTTAATAAACAGATTATTTGATTGTTTTACATCCTATATCTTACATATAAAGTTAATATAAAATCAGAACTTCTGTTTTGGGGACCTTGAAGTATGGAATTTGAATTATTTCACTCCTTTAAAAAGTTCTGTTTGGTTTAAAATTAGGAGATTCAATATTAGTACTGGGTTCACTGCCTTTATTTTTAATTGATTTCTGGATAAAAAAATGCGAAGATGTTTCTTTCCAGTCTATAATTGGGTTTGATTGTCATGTAAGCTTTTGTTCCTCTTTCCTTATTATTTTTTTATATGCTGTATGTTGGGGTTACATTTCATTATTTTTCCATCTGAGTATACTGTTATTGCAGCACCATTTGTTGAATGTTTGTTGTTTGTTTTTATCCTTTGTTTGTTTTGCTTGTCTGTTTTTGGGAAGTGCGTGGGTCAGGAATTGCACCGGGGTCTCTCACATGGCAGGTGAGAATTCCACCACTGAAATAGCCTTATACCCCCATCCTACTTTACTTTTTGAATGTAAACCATTAAGGTTGATCTTCTAACATTCCTTTCCTAGTAGGATTCTTTCTTTTTCCCTTATTCTGGCTTCTCTTCCATTCCCCTTTCTACCTTCATCACCCCTTCTTCTTATTTTATCACACAATGCTAGAATCCTCACATGAATGAGCTGTGGTTCATAGCCAGTGTCTGGGTTAGTAGAGAAATTGAGTAGAAAACAAGGGGCAGAGAGTGAAGGAGCCATTTCTGATCAGGGTAGTGGAAACTCTGAACATGATTTAGTTAGTGTTAGGTTCCTACTGCTGCTATAACTAATTACTACAAACTTAGTGGTTTAAAAGAACACAGATGTGTCGTCCTACAGTTCTGGGGGTCAGAAGTCCAACTCAGGTCTCCCAAGGTTAAAATCAAGGTGCTGGGGACTTCCAGGAAGATGGCTGACTAGAGTGGCTTGAGATTAGCCCTGCTCCACCAAAAGGTTGGAGAGGGGACAGGAGGGCAACTGAGGTGGCAACTCGGGAGTGCGGCTGACCTGGGAGAGCCTTATGCACCACACACGGTAGCCCTGGTTGCAGAGGCCGAGGAGCTGTGAAGTACAAAGCTGGAGCCCGGCACGGAGCTGTAGGAGTGCATGGACTGGGGCGCAGGACTAGGGAGTCAGCCAGGCCGCATTCCTTGGGTGCGCTACCCTCACGAGGGCAGCCCCATGACCAGCGACTCACGCCACACCCCATGCACCTGAATCCACTCACCCCCTCCCATTCCCCGTGCTCCAGGCACCCCCACCTCACCAGCCTCCAGTGCATGTACCTGCCCCCACCCCACCCCAAGTGCAGCCCAGCCCCTCCCAGGCACTGCCTCCCCTTCCTTGTTCCCTGCAAGCTGTTGCCAGTGCATAAAGGTTGTGGACACTAACCTCCATACCTAGGCTACCCCCACTCCCCAACCATAGTGTCACACAGCCTCACCCCACCCTCTCTGAGTTCAATGCATCCCTTTATGGCACTCTCAGGCCCATATGCACGGCCCCCAA
>PVIY010064642.1:0-10083 GCA_004026745.1 Myrmecophaga tridactyla
AGGGGGAAGAGTGAAATGAGACTAAGTGTCAATGGCTGAGAGATTCCAAACAGAGTCGAGAGATTATCCTGGAGGTTATTCTTATGCATTAAGTAGATATCACCTTGTTGTTCAAGATGTAGCAGAGAGGCTGGAGGGAACTGCCTGAAAATGTAGAGCTGTGTTCCAGTAGCCATGTTTCTTGATGATGATTGAACAACGATATAGCTTTCACAATGAGACTCTGTGAATGTGAATAACTTGTGTCCAATGCTCCTTTTAGCTACTATATCAACAGAAGAGTAGAACATATGGAATAAAAATAAATAATAGGGGGAACAAATGTTAAAATAAATTCAGCTTGAAATGCTAGTGGTAAATGAAAGCGAGGGGGTAAGGGGTCTGGTATGTATAATCTTTTTTTCTCTATTATCGTTTTATTTCTTTTTCTGTTGTCTTTTATTTCTTTTTCTAAATCAATGCAAAGGTTCTAAGAAATGATGAATATGCAACTATGTGATAATATTAAGAATTACTGATTGTATATGTAGAATGGAATGATATCTTAATGCTTTTTGTTAATTGTTTTTAATTAATAAAAAAAGTTTATAAAAAAAAAAGAACTGGCAAACTAAAGGGTCAATTATCTACCTGGATGAACAGAAAGAGGGTTTACTATGAACCAGATATATCAGGAGGATTTGTGAGGAAAGAAACAGAGGAACAGATCCCGTAGTATTATACATGAATTACTGAGCTCATTTCCAAATCTGACCATAAGCAGTAAATCAAACACTTCAAAGAATGAAACAATAGACCATCACTGAGGTTCCCAGCTGACCCCCAGGGTGGTGTAGAAGCAGGAACAATACAAATAGCACTAAAGAGGTTTTGAAAACTGAACTGATATTAGAACTACAGCTCACATAAGGCTCGTCAGATCTTGTAGCCTGAATCTAACTGGGTCAACTGCCTGATAAAAGAAAATCCATGTTCTCCAAAGAATTTAAACAAAACTCAGACTCTCATAGCATTCAAAGGGTTCAAAATAATTCAGGATATGAAAAACACAAGAAAATCTCAACAACTAGTAAGGAAAAAAAAAGTCAAGAGTTGTCAACATTGAGATGACCCATATGTTGGAATTATGGGACAAAAATGAGTTATAACCATAATCCAAGAAGTATAGACAAACACTCTTGAAATTAATGGAATAAAATCTCAGGATGAAAATAAAAGTTATAAAATAGGGTCAAATGGAAATCCTGGAACCAAAAAAATACCGTAACCAAATTAAATTACACCTCACTGGATAGGCTTAGTAGCATAATGAAGATGACAGAGAAGAGTTAATGAACTTGAGGATATATCAACAGAAATTATTTAAGCTAAACAAAGAGAGAGAGAGGAAAAAAATGAACAGAGCCTCAAGGATCTGTAGGAGAATATAAAACATATCTAACATTTATATCAATGGCATCTTAAAAGAAGAGTAAGAAAGACTGGTGCAGACAATGTGACTGTGTGATTGTGAAAACCTTGTGTCTGATGCTCCTTTTATCTACCTTATCACAGATGAGTAAAACATATGGAATAAAAATAAATAATAGGGGGGACAAATGTTAAAATAAGTTTAGTAGATTGAAATGCTGGTGATCAATGAAAGGGAAGGGTAAGGGGTATGGTATGTATGAATTTTCTTCTGCTGTCTTTTTATTTCTTTTTCTGAATTGATGCAAATGTTCTAAGAAATTATCATGATGATGAATATACAACTATGTCATGATATTGTGAATTACTGATTATATATGATCATATGTTAAGAATGTTTGTGCTTGTTATTTTTTTTTAATTTTTTAAAAATGCACTGAAAAAAAAGACTAGTGCAAAAATATATATATATAAAAATAACAACTGAACTCTTCCAAAATTTGGTGGAAGACAAATTTATAGAGTCAAGAAGCACAACAAATCCAAAGTAGGATAAGTTCAAAGAAACCCACATCCAGATCATTATAATTAAAGTGCTAAAATTAAAGACAAATAAAAAACTTGGAAATAACCCAGAGAAAAACAATGCATTATATACTAATGACCCAAATGACTATGAATTTCTCATCAGAAACAGTAAAGTCCATTTCTTAAGGGCTGAAAGACAAGGAACATTAAGCTAGAATTCTACATCCAGCAAAATATCCACCCTCTTTAGTAAGAGGGTGATAAAGACATTCTCAGATGAAGAAAACAAAGAATTTGGAGCCAGCAGGACTGCTCTAAAAGAATATTAAGGAAGTTCTTTAGGCATAAGAGAAATAATATCAGAAGAAAATGTGGAGGAGGTTCAGGAATGAAAGGAAAGCAACATAAATGGTAAACATTTGAGTAGATATGAGAAACTATTAGTTTCCTCTTGAAGTCCTTAAAATACATTTCGTGGTTAGAAGCAAAAATCACAACAATATATGGTATGGTTTTCAATGTATGTACATGTAATACAGATGACAATTATAATATGAAGGGGAATGGTAAAGGGACCTATATGGTGGTAAGATTTCTATATTCCACATGCTATGATGAAATATTAATTCTAAATAGACTGGAAGAAGTTCACTATATAGATTATAATCTCTAGAAAAGCCCCTAAGAAATTACAGAGAATAGTCAAAACACCAATTCACAAATTAAAACCGAATTTTAGAAATCACGCAGTTATCAAAAAGAAAGCAAGAAAGAGAAACGGGAACAAAAAAATAAAGGGTAGGAACAGAAAATATAGTAAAATGGTAGAACTAAATCCAAAAATATACACTATTACATTAAATATATATGACCTAAACACTATCTTCATTTCGTATACTGCTTAAAGCAAGTACCATGAAACGGTTTGGCTTAAACAAGAGGAATTCATTTGCTCGTGGTTTTGAAGGCAGGAAAATGTCCAAATCAAGACGACATCAGCAACAGCAGGGCAAGATAGCAGCACAGTGAGGTGTGGAATTTAGTTCCTCCTCCAGAGAGTGGCTAGTAAATAGCCAGGAACCATATGGAACAACTGCTGGGGGGACATCTGGACACAGAGCATATACCAGTATGGAATGGATGGAACAACTGAGACCCTACACAGAACCTAAGTGTCCCAAGCCTCAGAGGCTGGAGCCCCTCCCCTACAGACACTAGAGGCTGGTTTCCAAGGGGAAAGGAAACAGACTTTACTAATAGCAAGGGCTTAGCTCTACCAAGCTCCAATTGCAGAACTGATAAATTCTGACTACTGAAAACAGGCCAACAGCACAGATATAAACCTGGTATAAGCACTAAAGGATCCTGAGCTTTTGTCCTGGCAGAGAGGGGGCAGGGCTGACAATGGGGGTTGGGGGGGGTGAGTGGAGATGACGGGACCCAGAGGCTTTCTGAGTTAGCACAAAATACTGGAAAAGGGTTGGACCCCAAGAAAAGGGGCCAAAGAACCTGGAAACACACAGAACCACATACCAACTCCAGCTCTGAATTGGCAATCCTGGGAAAGCTCTGAAAAGGTGTTTTTGTTTGTTTTTTTACTTCTTAACATCTCAGTAGATAGAATTGTAATCACTCTTAGGCTCCATCACTGCCCCAGGCAAGGACATAATAAAGTCATGTCTGAGAGCCTACAAAGTAAATAGTCAGGCAGACGATTCCCTAAAGGATATATCTTCCTCAAGAAAAGAAGGGTGGGGCCCAGCTCAAGTAGAGGCCTTCCTTCAGGGAATTAAGGCCCCATGATCTAGAAACAGAAGCAATCAAAGCCCAGCTACTATTACACACTCTTTCTCAACCATGCCCCTAATGCCAAAAAGTCAGACAAAGATCTTCATTTGCCTTGAGATATTTACTGATTTCTCTTGTAAATTTCTTCCTTGACCCACTGGTTGTTTAAGAGTGTGTTGTTGAGCCTCCACATATTTGTGAATTTTCTGGCACTCTGCCTATTATTGATTTCCAACTTCATTCCTTTATGATCTCAGAAAGTGTTTTGTATGATTTCAAGCATTTTAAATTTATTGAAGTTTGCTTTGTGACCCAGCATATGGTCTATCTATTCTTGAGAATGATCCATGAGCACTTGGGGAAAAGGTGTATCCTGATGTTGTGGGGTGTACTGTTCTACAAATATCTGTAAAGTCTAGCTCATTTATTGCATTATTCAAATTCTCTGTTTCCTTATTGATCCTCTGTCTACATGTCCTGTCCATTGATGAGAGTGATGAATTTAAGTCTCCAACTATTATGGTAGATGTGTGTATTTCTCTTTTCAGTGTTTTCAGTGTTTACCGCATGTATTTTGGAGCATTCTGGTTCGGTGCATAAATATTTATGATTGTCATGTCTTTGTGCTGAATTGCTCCTTTTATTAATACATAGTATCCTTCTTTGCCTCTTTTAACTGTTTTACATTTGAAGTCTAACTTGTTGGATATTAGTAATAACAATCTTTTCTGATTGTTATTTGCATGAAATATCTTTTCCCAATCTTTCACTTTCAACCTATGTTTATCTTTGGATCTAAGATGTGTTACCTGTAGACAGCATATAGATGGGTCCTGTTTTTTAATCCATTCTGCCAGTCTATGTCTTTTGACTGGGGAGTTTAATCCATTAACATTTACTGTTATTACTGTACAGGCAGTACTTTCTTCTACCATTTTGCCTTTTGAACTTTATATGT
Organism: Myrmecophaga tridactyla; assembly: GCA_004026745.1. NCBI lineage: Eukaryota > Metazoa > Chordata > Mammalia > Pilosa > Myrmecophagidae > Myrmecophaga > Myrmecophaga tridactyla. The sequence continues at coordinate 4,685 of PVIY010064642.1, forward strand.
CATATCTAATTTTCCTTTTTTTTTTTTTACCTTTACTCATAGTCTTCCTTTCTACATTCTTCTCCACACCTCTCTCTTCTGTCTTCATATCTGTCTCTAGTGCTCCCTTTAGCATTTCTTGCAGAGGTGGTCTCCTGGTCACAAATTCCCTCAGTGATTTTTTGGTCTGAAAATGTTTTAATTTCTCCCTCATTTTTGAAGGACAATTTTGCTGGATATAGAATTCTTGGTTAGCAGTTTTTCTCTTTTAGTAATTTAAATGAATCATCCCACTGTCTTCTTGCTCCATGGTTTCTGCAGAGAAATCTATGCCTAGTCTTATTGGGCTTCCCTTGTATATGATGGATTGCTTTGCCCTTGCTGCTTTCAAGATTCTCTCTTTCTCTCTGACCTCTGACATTCTGATTAGTAAGTGTCTTGGAGAACGTCTATTTGGATCTATTCTCTCTAGGGTATGCTGCACTTCTTGGACCTGTAATTTTAAGTCTTTAAAAAGAGTTGGGAAATTTTCAGTGATAATTTCCTCCATTAGTTTTTCTCCTCCTTTTCCCTTCTCTTCTCCTTCTGGGACACTCACGACACGTATGTTCCTGCACTTCATATTGTCGTTCAATTCCCTGAGTCCCTGCTCATATCTTTCTTTTTCTTGTCAGATTTCAGATGTTCAGTCCTCCGGTTCACTAATCTTATCTTCTGCCTCTCAAAATCTACCATTGTAAGTTTCCATTGTTTTTTTCATCTCTTCTACTGTGTCTTTCATTCCCATAAGTTCTGTGATTTGTTTTTTCAGACTTTCAATTTCTTCTTTTGTTCATTCGTTGCCTGCTTTATATTCTCCCTTAATTCACTGATTTCGTTTTTGATGAGGTTTTTTCCATGTTTGTTCATATATTCTGAATTGTTTCAACTCCTGTACCTCATTTGAATTGCTGGTTTCTTCCTTTGACTGGGTCATATCTTCAATTTTCCTAGTGTGATTTGTTATTTTTTGCTGGCATCTAGGCATTTAATTACCTTAATTACTTTATTCTGGAGATTGCTTGCACTTCTTTTACCTAGGGTTTTCTTGCTGGATGAATTTGTTGTCTGTTCTTTGACATTCAGTTCAGCTTTTTCTGGACCTGTAGCTTAGGTTTTGTTTAACACAGGAGAATTTTTCAGTTCTTGTTTTCTTGTATCTTGCCCTGCCTGTATGGTGCCTTCCCCTCCCCCACCCTGAGGAGGGTATATGTAGGTATGATAGACCCCAGCTGGATCTTCCCAGACCAAAATGGCCTCCTATCAGGAGGAAATAGTCACCTGCCTCAGTTTTCCCTGAGGGTGAGACCCAGAGGGCTGAAAGACTTTCCTGTGAAGTCTCTGGACTCTGTTTTTCTTATCCTGCCCAGTATGTGGTGCTTGTCTGCCTGCAGGTCTCACCAGCATAAGATGATGCAGTACCTTTAACTTTGGCAGACTCGCCCTGCTGGTGGCACAGTAGAGACAGAGGAGAGGTTGTAGGCTGATTTTAATGGCTTCAAATTACCAAGCCCTAGTGTCTGAATTCCTTAAGGGAGGGAGTCCACCTAAGTTGGACTTGATCCCTCCCCTGGAAAAGGCACAGGCTCCAGACAAGCCCTCGAATGAGCTTGTTTCTACCTATGCCTGGGGCAGTTGCAGCCTGAGAAGTCCTGCCGCTGTATCCAAAGGCAGTCAAGCCTTTGTAGAAACACAGTCACAAAAGCCTCTGTTCCTTTTTTATTTTATTTTTTTCTTTTTCCGTCAGCCCTGCCCCCTTGGCGCCGGGGCAAAAATGAGTGAACGCTGCTTTGATCAGGTTCACCTGAGCTGGGGGCCTATTTTCAGTTGTCAAAATTTGTTAATTAATTCCACAATTGGCGTTTGGTTGGGCTCAGCCCCTGCTGCTGGTAAAGTCTCTTTCCTTTCCCCTCTGGGAAGCAGCCTGTCGGGGAGGGGCACCGGCTGCAGAAGCTTGGGGAACTCACGGTTCTGGGGGGCTCGCAGCCGGTCCACCTGGTCCAGACTGGGGTATGCTGTGTGTTTGGTCACGACGTGGCCCCAGGAGCTGTTCTGTACTGTTTCTGGTTATTTAGTAGCTATTCTGGAGGACGAACTAAATCCCACAGATTGCTAAGCTGCCATCTTGGCCCGGAACCGTCTCTTCCAGACAAAGATATTGCAAGAAAAGAAAATTACAGACCAGTCTCCTTAGAGTTAGATTAATGCATTTAGATGCAAAAATCCTCAACAAAATACTTGCAAATCGAATCCAACAGCACATTAAAAGAATTACACACCATCATGAAGTGGAATTTATTCCAGGTATGCAAGGATGGTTCAACATAAGAAATCAATTAATGTAATACACCATATCAACAAATCAAAGCAGAAAAATGAGATGAGCATCTCGACTGATACAGAAAAGGCATTTCACAAAACTCAACAATCTTTCTTGATGAAACACTTCAAAGGATAGGCATAGAAGAGAACTTTCGCAACACAATAAAGGGAATATATGAAAAACCCACACCTAACATCATTCTCAATAGGGAAAGACTGAAAGCTTTACCTATAAGATCAGGAACAAGACAAGGATGTTCACTGTCACCACTGTTATTCAACACCATGCTGGAAGTTCTAGCTAGAGCACTTAGACAAGAAAAAGAAATACAAGGCATCCAAACTTGAAAGGAAGAAGTAAGACTCTCACTGCTTGCAGATGACATGATACTACATGTCAAAAATACCAAAAAATCTACAGCAAAACTACTAGAGCTAATAAATGAGTGCATCAAAGTGGCAGGGTACAAGATCAATGTCCAAAAATCAATAGTTTATCTATACACTAGTGATGAGCAAAGTAAGGAAGAAAGCAAGAAAAAAAATCCATTTACAATAGCAGTCAAAAGATAAAATATTTAGAAATAAATTTAACTAACAATACAAAAGACCCATACACAGAAAACTCTAAGAAACTGCCAAAAGAAACCAAGGAAGACTTAAATAAATAGAAGGGCAAACCATGTTCATGGATTAGACTAAATATAGTTAAGATGTCAATTCTACCCAAATTGATTTACAGATTCAATGTAATACCAATTAAAATCCCAACAACTGAGTGGGGGCCAAGATGGCGGCATACCAAGGTGTGGGATTTAGTTCATCCTCCAGAGCAGCTAATAAATAGCCAGAAACAGTACAGAACAATTGCTGGGGCCACATCAGGGGCCAGACACACAGCATACACCAGTCTGGACCAGGTGCAAGCCCCCCCACAATTGTGAGTTTCCCAAGCTGTGGCGGCTGCCACCCTCCCCCACAGGCTGCATCCCACAGAGGAAAGGAAAGAGAGTCTAGCAGCACCAAGGGCTGAGTGCAACCAAACTCCAACTGTGGAATTAATTAACAAATTCTGACTACTAAAAATAGGCCCTAGCTCAGTTGAACCTAGAGTAGGAGGTAACTGTTTTTGCCCAGGTGAAGAGGGGGCCGACTGACAGAAAAAGGAAAAACAAAAAAGCAGAGGTTTTTTTAGATTTGAAAATGTCTGGGCCCTGAAGTAAAGGAGGGGGCACAAAGGACCTGGAGATACAGAGAGCAATGTACCAACTTAAGGTCTTAATTGGGAAACCCAAGGAACGGAGGTCCTGCTCCAAAAAGGATTTTTCTCTTTCATATTGGTGGTTGTGTTTCTATGGCTTGACTGCTTTTTGGATACAGCTGCAAGGCATCTCGGGCTCCACTGCCCCAGGCATAGGCAGAATTAAGCTTGTTTGACAGCTCACCTGAAGCCTGGGCCTTCCCCAGGAGAAGGGTGGAGTCCATCTCAGATGGAATCCCTCTCTCAAGGAGTTCAGACCCCAGGGTCTGGAAAATTGAAGCAATTAAAATCAGACCGCAACCTCTCCTCTGTCTCTACCACAGCCCCAGCAGGGAGAATCTGCTGAAGTTAAAGGTACCACATCATCTTATGCTGGTAGGACCTGCAGGCAGACAAGCACCACATACTGTGCAGGACAGGAAAAACACAGAGTCCAGAGACTTCATAGGAAAGCCTTTCAACCTGCTGGGTCTCACCCTCAGGGAAAACTGACGCAGGTGACTCTTTCCTGCTGACAGGAGGCCAATTTGGTCTGGGAAAATCTTGCTGGGGTCTATAATACCTAGGAAGACCCTTCTAAGGGGGGAAAAAGGCATCACACAGGCAGGGCAAGAAACAAGAAAACAAGAACTGAAAAATTCTGATCGTTAAACAAAACCCAAGCTAGAGGTCCAGAACAAGCTGAACTGAAAATAAAAGAACAGATAGACAACAAAGTCATCTTTGAAAAAAAAGAGAAAACAATCTCCAGAATAACTAATTAAGATAATTAAATGCCAGGAGACCAGCAAAAATAACAAATCATACTAGGAAAACTGAAGATATGACCCAGTCAAAGGAACAAACCAACAATTCAAATAAGATACAGGAGTTGAAACAATTAATTCAAAATGTTCTAACAGACATGGAAAACCTCATCGAAAATCAAATCAGGGAATTGAGGGAAGATATAAAGACAAGGAATGAACAAAAAGAAGAAATCGGAAGTCTGAAAAAACAAATCACAGAACTTATAGGTATGAAAAGAGCAACAAAAGAGATGAAAAAAACAATGGAAACCTACAACGTCAGATTTCAAGAAACAGAAGACAGGATAAGTGAACTGGAGGACAGGACATCTGAAATCCGACAAGCAAAAGAAAATGTACAGAAAAGAATGGAAAAATATGAGCAGGGACTCAGGGAATTGAATGGCAACATGAAGTGCACGAATATACGTGTTGTGGGTGTCCCAGAGGAGAAGAGAAGGGAAAGGGAGGAGAAAAATTAATGGAGGAAATTATCACTGAAAAATTCCCAACTCTTATGGAAGACTTAAAATTACAGATCCAAGAAGTGCAGCATACCACAAACAGAATAGATCCAAATAGATGTACTCCAAGACACTTTACAAATCAGAATGTCAGATGTAGAACACAAAGAGAGCATCTTAAAAGCAGCAAGAGCAAAGCAATCCATCACATACAAGGGAAGCCCAATAAGACTAGACATAGATTTCGCAGTAGAAACCATGGAGGCAAGAAGACAGTGGGATGATATATTTAATTTACTAAAAGAGAAAAACTGCCAAACAAGAATTCTATATCCAGCAAAACTGTCCTTCAAAAATGAAGGAGAAATTAAAATATTTTTAGACAAAAAAAAAATCACTGAGAGAATTTGTGACCAAGAGACCAACACTGCAAGAAATACTAAAGGGAGAACTAGAGACAGAAAGGAAAAGACAGCAGAGAGAGGTGTGGAGAAGAGTGTAGAAATGAAGACTATCAGTAAGGGTAAAAAGAAGAAAAATTAGATA
>PVIY010064643.1:0-10086 GCA_004026745.1 Myrmecophaga tridactyla
TGCCACTTTACCTTTGTGACAAACTCCTTTGAGACACAGAAGCTTTGCTTCTTTTATAGTTTGCACTAGCTCCCATTTATCTATTTTTTCTTTCATACCTTGTGCTTTGGGTGTAAAGTTGAAAAAACTACCTCTTATCACTAGGTCTTGAATATGTTTTCCTATATTTTCTTCTAAGAGTTTTATTGTACTGGTGCTTATTTTTAGGTCTTTGATCCATTTTGAGTTAATGTTTTTGCATAGGGTGTAAGATAGGCATCCTCTTTCTTTTTTTATTGCAATCGACATCCAGTTCTCCCAAGCCCATTTGGTAAAAAGACTATTCTACTCCAGTTCAGTGGAGTTGGGGGCCTTGTCAAAGATTAATTAATCACAAATTTGAGGGCCAATATCTACACCTTCAATTCTGTTCCATTGGTCAATGCATCTACCTTTGTGCCAGTACCATGCTGTTTTGACCACTGTGGTTTTATAGTAAGCTTTAAAGTCAGGAAGTGTTAGTCTTCCCACTTCACTCTTCTTTTTAGGATATCTTTAGATAGTTTCTTTTCCTTCCAAATAAATTTGATACCTAGGTTTACCAAGCCCTTAAAATAGGTTGTTAGAAGTTAGTTATTGCATTGAATCTACAGTTCAATTTTGGTAGAATTGACATCTAAACGGCATTCAACCTTACTATCCATGAGCATGGAATATTGTTACATCTAGAAAGATCTTCTTTGAATACTTTTAGCAATGTTTTGTAGCTTTCTGTGTGCAGGTCATTTACATACCTGGTTAAGTTATTCCCAAATATTTGATTCTTTTTGGGGCTATTTTGAGTGTAATTTTTTCCTTAATTGTCTCCTCAGCATGGTTATTACTTATATATAGAAACATTACTGATTTTTAGGTATTAATCTTGTATCATACCCCTTAGCAGAATTTGTGGGTAGCTCAAGTAGTTTTACCATAGATTTCTTAGCATTTTTCATGTATAGGATCATGTCATCTGAAAATAATGAAAGTTTTACTTCTTTTTCTCCCATTTGGGTGATTTTATTTATTTCTCCTGCCATATTCTAGTAAAATGTTGAATAATAGTGATGACAATGGGCATCTTTGTTTCACTTCTGATCTTAGGGAGATGCTTTCAATCTTTCACCATTGAGAATGATGCTGGCTGTGGGTTTTTCATATATGCTCTTAATGATATTGAGGTAGTTTCCTTTGATTCCTGCCTTTTGAATTGTTTTTACCAGAAGATAATGTTGAATTTTGTCAAATCCTTTTTCAGCCTAAATAGACATGACCATATCATTTTTTCCTTTTCACTTTGTTAATGTGCTATTTACTTTCATTGTTTTCCTTCTATTGAACGACCTCACATTCCTGGTATAAACCCTACTTGGTCATGGGTGTATGATTCTTTTAATGTGTCCTTGGACTCAATTTGCTAGTTTTACTTTTTTGAGAATTTTTGAATTTATATTCATTGGGGAGACTGGCCCATAATTTTGCTTTTTTTTTTTTGTAGCATCTTTATCCATTTTTGATATTAAAATGATGTCAACTTCATAAAATGAATTTGGTAATGTTCTTATTTCTTCATTTTTTTTGGAAGCATTTGAGCAGGATTGGTGTTAATTGCCCTGTGAAGGTGTCTGGCCCTGGGCTTTTCTATATGGGAAGATTTTTGATGATTAATTGAATCTCATTACTTGTAATTAGTTTGTTAGGATCTTGTATTTCTTCTCTAGTCAGTATAGATAATTTTTAGAAATTTGTCCATTTCATGTAAGTTGTCTAGTCTGTTAGTGTATAGTTGTTCATAATATTCTCTTATGATTTTTAAAATTACTTCAGGATCCATGACACTGATCCCCCCCCTTGTTTTTTGTTTTGTTTATTTGAACCTTCTCTTTTTATTTCTTTATCAGTCTAGCTATGTGTTCATCTATTTTACTGATTTTCTCAAATAACCAATTTTTTATTTTGTTGATTCTTTCTGTTGTTTTCATTGTTTTCCAGCTCATTTATTTCTGATCTAATTTTAGTTATTTCTCTTCTTCTATTTGCTTTGTGTTGCTGTTCTTTTCTAGTTCATCCAGTGAGCAGTTAGAGCATCAATTTTTGCTCATTCTTCTTTTATATAGGCCTTTAGGGCAATAAATTTTGCTCTCAGCACTAGTTTTGCTGCATTCTGTAAATTCTGACGTGTTGTATTTTAATTTTCTTTCATCTCTAGGTATTTATTAATTTCAATAACAACTTTTTCTTTGAATCACCATTTAATTAAGAGTATGCTATTTAATCTCCATATATTTGTGAAAGTTCTGCATCTTTGGTGATTAATTTCCAACTTGATCAAAGAAAGTACTTTGAATAATTTTAGACTGTTAAATTTATAAAGACCTATTTGTGTCCGAGCATAAGATCTGTACTGGATGATGTTCTATGAGCACTAGAGAAGAATGTATACCCTGATATTTTGTGGTGTAATGCTATATAGATATCAGTTAGGTCTAACTAGCTTGTCATATTATTTAAGTTTTTTTTTTTTTTTTATCTTTGTAGAGCCTCTCTTGTTGCTCTATCCTTAGAGAAGAGTGGTATATGAAAGTTTCCCACTATTATTGTTGAAACGTCTATCATTCCCTACAGTTTTGTGAATATTTGCTTCATATACTTTGGAGCCCCTTGGTTGGGAGCATAAACATTTATGATTGTTTTTTCTTCTTGATGAATTTTCCCTTTTATTAATATATACTGTCCTTCCTTGTCTCATTGTATCTTTACATTTAAAGTCTATTTTATCTGATATTAGTATCGCTACTCCTGCTTTGTTTTGATTACAGCTTGCATAGAACATCTTTATCCATCTTTTCACTTTCAACCAATTTTTATCCTGGGGTCTAAGATGTGTCTTTTGAAAGCAGCATATAGATGGATCATATTTTTAAAGGCATTTTGCTGATGTGTGACTTTTAATTGGCCAGTTTAATCCATTAACATTCAATATTATTATTCTAAGGGCAGTTCTTGGCTCTACAGTTTTATCCCTTAGTTTTTATTTGTCAAATATATACTTTCTTTTCCTTTTCTCTCTTTTTGTTCTCTAAGTTTCCTTTACTGATACTCTTCAATTCTGCACCCTCCTCCTGACCTCCCTCTCCTGTCTTTTTTTCAGTCTACAGAATAACCTTTAGTATTTCTTGTAGGACAGGTCTCTTATTGGCAGATTCTCTCAGCCTTTGTTTGTCTGTGATGGTTTTAATCTCTTCTTCAATTTTGCAGGACAGCTTGGCAGGATAACGAATTCTTTGCTGGAAGTCCTTCTTGTTCAAAATCATAAATATATCATATGACTGTCTTCCTGCTTCCATAGTGCCAGTTGAGTAGTCCAAGCTCAGTCTTATGTTGTTTCCCTTATATGTAGAGAATCTCTTTTCTCCTGTGCTTTCATGACTTTTTCCTTCTTTTCAGCATTTGACATTCTGATTGATATGTGTCTTTGAGTAAGCCTATTTGGATTTATTGTATTCAGAATTCATTGAGCTTGATTTATTTGCACATTTCTTCTCCTCAGGCCCACTTCTCCCAGGCTGCAGATGCCAGCTGAGATGAATGAAGACCAGTGTAATTCTAGTCAGTGTTGCTGGTCTCATTGATTCATAGATTGTTGAAAGCCACCAACCCCAGTGTTGGAAGATGAGCAGTGTGCACCTCAGAAAGACTCTGCTTGTGTGCCCAATATATCTGGTGACCCCTAGTCTCCCACTTTGGATGACTTTGGCTGTGGGACTAGGCATTTCAGCTTTCCTTCCCCTAGCCAATCTTGAAATATATGGTGGCTGGTCATGGCATTCAATTTAGCTGACTTCCTTAGCCTGTCCTTGCATGCCTGAGTTCTCGGGGGGCCTCCATGGGGGAGGCAGACTTAACCTAAACAGGTCTCTTTCACTGATCAGCTGTCAGAACTGCACCACCTTCCATCTCTTCCTCCTCCATGGGGTAGGGCCTCCCAGTCTCTGCCAAAAGAGATGAGGCACCCACAGCAGTCTGTCAGAGGAGTATGGAGAACACACCATACCCTGGCCAAATGATCTCTGTGAACAGGAAGAGCAAATCTTCTGGCTTCTGAATTTCCCATGGGAACTCTCACTTGTGGAGTTGAAAGGGAATATCCCCCAAGTCAACTAAGGGTGTAGGCTGGATTCATGACCAAGAACACTCACCTCCTTCTCTCCATTTCACATGCTTCAATTTTTCACTCCAGGGTCACCCTCTAGGGTACAAGACCCTATCTGGTTACTTGCTCCCTGGAACCATTTTCCCAGTCATCTTTTCTTTACCATTACTCATAGTTGCATGGAGCCAGGGTGCACTCAGCCTCTCCTATTCTACCATCTTCCTGAAAGTCAGAAAGAGTTTCGAAAGTCATAAGTCTCCAAGACTAAACCAAAGGGACAAAACGAGACAAAAGGAATCCCTGAGACTTCTTCAACTTGCCTTCACTTTTAATGCTATTTTATAGAAATTTTTGATAGTTTGGCCATTTGACTTTCAAAGAACTCCAGAAATAGAGGTTCCAGACACTTTAGGTGATCCATTGGTCATTTTATTTCTCTGATTAACTATTAGAATGTCATTGGCTTTAATTATTTATATACTTCCTGCCTGAACAACAAAAATCATGACAAACTTTTAAAAATTCTCATTAACCCATTTGTGAATTAGCATTTACATTTACAATCAAGAAACCATGGCCCTAAATTAATATACTCTAATAATAATAATAACAATAACAATATTGTTAATAATAATTTTATTGTTCACATTAAAATGTGTTAATCACTAGGGATCACACATTGGACTAAATCTATCCACTTCAATAATATGCATATATCTATCTATTTAATATCATATAAGAATACATTAGCACACATAATATATCAGTTATAGCAAAGGATATCCTAAAACAAATTCAACATTAGGGTTCCATGGCTAGTGTCCATTTGCTTAAGTTTCTTTAATGTTACCTAAGAATGCATTGTTTAATACACTTTGACTAGGCATTCCCATTTACCTTTTTTTTGTACCCAGTTTCTTCCTTTATATATAAGCAATTTGAGACAAGGTATACATTATGTCTAAGCATTTTCATTGCCTGCTTATTTATGCCTCAAAAAATTTCTATGTATTCATTCAAGTCAGAGTTTCCTTCTGATTGCCTTTTTCAAGGCCCCCTTCACTTCCTTGTTCCTCAAGGTATAGATCAGTGGATTTAGTACAGGGGTAACTACAGTATACATGATAGCAATGATCCGATCCTGGTCCATGGAGCTGCCTGAAGCTGGACGAATGTAGGTAAAAAGAACAGGAACATAGAGAAGAATAACTACCATGAAGTGGGAGGCACAAGTGGACAGTGCTTTGTGAAGCATGCTGCAAGAACGTGTCTTGAAGAATAGATAGGTGATAATGTAGAAATAGGAGAGAAGTATCAGAAAGAAGGGGCCCATGGCAATGGTTCCTGTGACAGTATTAAGCAGCCATTGGTTGAGTTCAGTGCTGCCACATGCCAGTTCTAGCAGTGGCTTGATATCACAGAAGAAGTGCTGGACATAGTTAGAACCACAGAAATTCAAGTGAGAGGTCGTTATGGAGTGTAGCAAGGCATGGAAAAAGCCGATGATCCAGACAATGCTTGCCATTTGGATACAGAGCTGAAGATTCATGATGTTTGTGTAATGAAGTGGTTTGCAGATAGCCATAAAGCGGTCTAAGGCCATCACAGCCAACAGCATGGCCTCTGTGCTGCCCAGGAAGTGGAAGAAATGAAGCTGGCTCATGCAACCCAAGAAAGAAATTGCTTTGTGTGAAGAGAGGAAGTTCTCCAGCATCTTTGGCAATGTTACTGTGGAGTAGCAGATATCTAGGAATGAAAGGTTTCCCAGGAAGAAATACATAGGTGAATGGAGTCTTAGATCAGAGATGACAATCATCAGAATGGATCCATTCCCCACCACATTGACAATGTAGATGGTGAGGAAAACCACAAAGAGAAGTGGCTGAAGATCTTGGATGTCTGTCACTCCCAGGAGTAGAAATTCAGAGACTGAGCTTTGATTCAACATCACTTAAAAGAAAAGGCAATGTAATGTCTGGAAATCTTTCTCTATAGAATGTCAGAATCTCTCCAGCCCTGGTCTTTTCCTTCCAAGGAAAGGAAGGTCTTTTCTTTCCAAGACCAAAATGATTTGAGGGAATATGAGGTTCTTTTAAATGACCCCAACCTCAAAGGTTTTACAGATTATGGGCCCTTAGATTTTTAAATATTAAAGTTACATACCGAGGGTGACTTTGACACTTTTTTCTCATTAATATTTTTTTTTCTCTTGGAGATCTCTGGTTTGAGCATCTATGTTCTGATACAAGTTTCCTTTCATCTTCCTAAGTCATTTACATAGGGTGATATTTTAAAATGTACTCTACCACATTACCAATGATAAGCCTAGTAAGAAGCCACCTGAATGATGTTTTCCTCCTTGAGCAGGCACCAGGAATTGAACATGGGTCTATGGCGTAGCAGGCGAGAACTCTCCCTGTGAGCCACAATGACCTGCCCCACCTGAATGATTTTAACTGTAGGAAAATGGGCATGGATGAACTAATTATTACCACCAAATCTATAAAGATGCAAAAACATTAAATATAGTAGTCATAGCTTTTCCTTATCTTAGAATGCAAACCTTGGCTAGAGTGTCCCCTTTCTGAACCCTTCCTGACTCATACCCTTGCAAACATCACCAAACCATGATTGGGGAATGAAATGAGGCCACATTATTCAGATATCACCCCAACTTGTATTTGAAGTTTTATCATTGCTGCATAGGCTGGTAAGTTTGGTTCTTCCTATAATCTTGGCCTTAATATTTTCTTGAATTAGAATCTCCAATTTACTTCTATGATGACTGTTTCAGTCTGCCAAAGCTGCTAAAATGCAACATTTCAGAGGTGGGCTGGCTTTTAATATAAGGGGATTTGTTTAGTTAAAAACTTATGGTTCTTCAGAGGAAAGGCAAGTAACTTTCCTCTGAGGTACTCTCTTACATAGGAAAGCACACAGCCCTGTCTATTGACCTTCTCTTCTGGCTTCTGGTTTCCAACAGCTTTCCCCCCTGGTAATTCCTTTCTGTATTTCCAAACATCTGGACTGAGCTGTGAGTGCTGAGATGAGGTATGCTGAACTGCTTGGGCTGTGCTGCATTATGCACTACTCTGTATTGAGCCTGAGTAAATTAAATTAAAGATCACTCAATGTGGAAGGCATTCACCTTAGCTGACTGCAGATCTAATCAGCCATAGATGAATTTCACATACTAATAAGTCACCTGAATTGACACCTGGACCTAAGTACCACAATGACTAATGGTATTGTGTGTGCATTCTCTATTTCTCCTGGGACTTTCTTTCATTTCCCAGATCCTTGGAACCCTTTGAAAGAAAAACCCTTCCTCTGACGGAATCAGAATTACCCCTTAGATCATACAATACTGACCTGTCTTTGAGGTATCTGTGATATTGGGCTTCATTAAATCCTATCTTCTTCTCATTTTTTGTATGTTGTATGCTGAGGGTCACATTTAATTCTTTTTCCATATGACAACCCCATTATTGCAGCACCATTTGTTGATTTTTTATTTTGGTGGGGGAAGTACATGCACCAGGAATTGAACCTGGGTCTCCTGCACAACAGGAAAGTATTCTATCACTGAACAACACTTGCACCCCTCTTTTCTTCATTTATCATCATCTTCCTTAAGTCCTGCTTTTATTTTGCATGAAATCAACTCACTCTTTAGGTATTAAGGAGTCATCTTCCTCAAGAGAAATGCACCTTCTTCACATCAGCTCCATTAAAATCTCTGGAAGTCACGTTGGATTCCATCATCCCAGTAGTCTGTCTGCCTCATATCAACCCCCTCCTAGGTCCTGGAAAGTTTCAGTTTTTCTCATTTGAAAATATATTTTCTTTTTAAGCTCTATTTTTTCATCAAATAAAACTCATGTCTCCTACAAAATGAATGCATTAATTTTCATTTCATTTACAGTTCTGTAATAATAGTGTTTTCTTCAGTGATGTTATAACTCTTCTGTTTTGTAAATAAGAGATTATTATAAGGTTTAGTATTTGACTGAATTTGGGCTGTTTACTAGAACAGCAAAAATAACATTTGAATATTGTTTCCTTCATTATTTGCAAAGTACCAGATATTATCTCCTTTTTGTAAATTGAGAAAAGAAGACAAAGTTTTTTGATACAGCTTCTTTTTGATCCTTTTATTTCCTGATATATTGGATTAGCTGTTGTTATTGGGAGGGAAGAAGGAAGGATATAGAGAAACTTGGAGGAGTGGGAAGCACTGAGAGAAGAATAAAAAGTGAATTGAAATCTGGAAAGAGATGTAGATTTGTGAACTTTCTATAAAAAAAGAATCATCAAGGTTTGAGAAATCAGTAAGGGGAGAAGAAAATGATTTGAGGTGACTAAAGTAAAAAAAAATATGAATGAACCGGGGAGTTTTTAGGTACCCTATAGGTTCGAAGTTTTATAGCTGAAGAAATTTTGAGAAATTATAGAACGTCTACTACACTTCCATTGAGGCTTGCTTTCAAAACATCTGAATGTTTTTTATTTTCATATTTATTTTGTGTAGTTAAAGAATTTTATCATCCCAGTTTACTATAAACATGATATGCGAAATACCATTATTGATTCTGTGACCCATAAAACACAACTGCATGAAAAATCAATTTAAGGAAAAATCTTTTCCTGACATTTAAAGAACACTAGAAAGCAGACTTCTCAATTTTAAGTGATTCTACTGTAGTTTTAATATTTGAAAATTACCCATATGCTTTGGAGAATGTCTAGAGAACCAGGGTGTTGAGTTGAGTATAAGATACAACAACAAAAAAAGTGAGAAGTAAAGTGTCTTCATAACTCATATTTCAAGGAATGGCTTACCACAGGAAATTTGTTTTAAATCCTGGAAAATTAACTTTTAAAACAGCAAGGAGACAGAACACTCACTAAAAAGGTGCATTGTATAAGTAACTTCCCAGGCTCTGTCTCTTCCTTCACTCTTACCTGAGTAAGTGTTCAGATTCACAGGCAAGAAAGCTTTTCAGGTTTATACTTCTCCTGTGTATAAATAGTAGAATAACATTTAAATTGATAATTCATGTTGAAATTGCAGCTTTAATTCTTCATCTTCCACATCCTCTGCCTACCTTTCTGAAATTCTACCTGTCTTTTTATCAGCCACAGATTTCTAAACATGAAAACCCAGAGAGAATATGTCCCCTGGGTGCTAAGAAGAATTATTGTGAGAAAAACAAGGTACTTTTCATGCCTGCAATGAGAGGACATAGCTTTGGGATATTTCTATTTGGATTCCTTTTTCCCCATTCTTTCTGTTTTTATTACCTTGGAATGCTTGGTCCTTTGTTTCTGGACCATAAACAACAATTTAAGTCTCAATTGCCTTAATTGATTTTCCTTTTATTTGCTGGCATAGAAGTATTGATTCATTTTCACAGTTGAGGGTGCCCTTGGAAAATACTCTTTGGTTTATAAAGTGGAAAGAAAATTGGCAATAAGAGTTGAGGAATATGGGTGAGCCACATCCCATTGATTAATACAAGATGATTATCTGGAACATTCTTATTTTTTAATCATTTAACCAAAGAGATAGGAATCAAGGAAGTATTATTGCTTTTTGTCCCAACTAAATCTGACTCCTCACTTTTGGTAATAACTTTAAGTCTACTTCTTTTAACTGTGGAGTTTGAAACATCACATTTCTCTCTGGGCAGGGGTGTGTGATATTTTTAACTCCAACTGTATCCCTACTTTTTACTGTATCCTCTAAGAAAATAATGTTTTTTTATCCAATGATATCTCTGTGTGACCTTGCCCTCTAGACAAATGTTGTAGTAACAATTGTTAATGCAATATTCTTTTTACCTCTTTGTATTGAGTTTCCATTCTTGATGTTTTGAAGAATTCAGTTTATATTCAATACCTTAATAACTGTT
>PVIY010064644.1:0-10091 GCA_004026745.1 Myrmecophaga tridactyla
GCCACATCTGAGTAACAAAAGAGGCCCTCCTGGGGGTGACTCTTAGGCCTAAATTTTAAGTAGACTTGACCTATCCTTTGTGGGGTTAAGTTTCATATGAACAAGCCCCAAGACTGGGGGCTCAGCTTATAGCTTTGGTTGTCCACACTGCTTGTGAGAATATCAAGAATTCAACTTGGGGAAGTTGAATTTCTCCCCGGTCTCACCATTCCCTGAAGGGGGCTTGCAAATATTTTTCCAGTCACTGATCAAATCATTCTGATTTCATTTATGTTCCCAGCCCTCCTCCCTCTATCATTCTCACATGCAGCGTCCTTCAGTATTTTAACATAATTACATTACAGTTAGGTAGTATTGTGCTGTCCATTTCTGAGTTTTTGTATCCAGTCCTGTTGCACAGTCTGCATCCCTTCAGCTCCAATTACCCAATATCTCATGCTCTCTTTTTTTAATATTTTGGATAAAGAGTTGTCTTATCAGAAAGCTGTAATAAGTTAAGCAAATCCATAACTGGGAGGAATTAATAACAGAAAGTTTTTGTTGACACCAGGAAATAGATTAAATAGCGCAATTGTGGTAATGAGTACCATATATGATAAGCTTGAGCCACCTGGATTTTATTAGGCTGCTTGATACTTTGATCACACTATTATTTCAAGACTTGTCTTTTTAAATTGCTAAGGTTTCTTGTCATCTTAGTTATTTAGACCACAATTTCTTTCATTGCACAGAGATTTTTTAAAAGAAGGGATCTGGCCAAGTCAAAATGCTGAGAAGGTACAAGTTCAATAGCTAGGCTAACCTTAGAAAGAAAAAACGTGTTAAATATAAAATTAAAGCTTCTAAGTACAGCAGTTGAATATTGAGTTCATCTGACCTTCCTTCTCTTTGTTTTTTTTAATTGGATCATAAATTCTGCTTTATCATATGGTAGTGGAGTACTATAGGATGTTTAATATAATGCAATTAATTATTTTTTTGTGTAAATGTATTCATTAAAATATATGTATTTCATGTTTTGAGACGATAATGTACTGCTGTTATTTTCCCCTCAGCTGGTACTAAGTGGTTTGACAAACATCTGAGGATTTGTGGAAAGATTTTAATTACTTCACCCATAGTGAATAGATTATACTAATCACAGAATTTAAGTTGTTTGAGAAATGTCTGTTTGCCTTTGAACTTGAAATCTTTATATTTTAGTTGGCCTAATAGGGATGAATGGAAATTTTGGTTGTGAAAATCAACAAATTTTCCTTTCACTTTTTTCTTTACTATAAAAGTAGCCTTCCACAGTTATTTGATGGTATCTTTATTATGTATCTAAGCAAATACTGTGACTTTGAAAATTAATGTTCATTTTGACTAGTAAAGGGAAGATTTAATAATTTAAGATATACCAGTGTTCTCAGCATATTAGTAATAATTAAGTGCATTAAAAATTTACACATGAATGTTTTGTTCATTTATTAATGTACCCATTAATTTTCACTGATTATATTTTTGAGTACTGTTGTCATTGTTATAATTTTGGTTAAACTTTCCTTCTCTCCATGTAATTTTTAAGCCTTGTTAATACATCTATGAATGTAATAGCCCCCCCTTTTTTTTTTTTTTTTAATGTGGGCAGGCACCGGGAATTGAACCTGGGTCTCTGGCATGGCAGACAAGAACTCTGTCAGTGAGCCACTGCTGCCCACCCTCAGCTTTCTTTTAATATACTTGATTGGTCCTTATCAGTGAAAAGAATATATGGAAATGACAGTCAACAGCCTTTTTGTTTTCCCTAATAAGACAAAAGAGAAAAATAGGAAAATATTTGAGCACTGGAAATAATTGCTTATCAAGAGTTTATAACACATTCTTGTTTTTGGGAAGTAGGGTTGTACTTTAGGTTTCAGAGGTATCAACTCATTGAGTCAGTAAAGATAAATTCATACAAAAGGCAGAGGCATAAATTTGGGAACAAGCATCGTGTGAGCATAGAATAGTGAGAAGTTAGATCTATTAATTAGAGCAGAGTCTTAGCTTTGGAGGATGGTCTGAAATAAAAATAGTCAGGTTTTGGAAGATCTTGGGAGTTGAAAAAGAACCAGTAATGAGCCAATGTAGGTTCTCCAGCAGAGATGTGATAGGATAAAATCAATATTATGTGAAGATTAGTTTCTAGTATATTTGACTGAAGTCAAGTAAAACAGAAGAATAATGAGGGTTTGAGTGAAATATGGACAGTAGAAGTAAGAATGAAAAGGTGAATACTAGTGAGAGATGGAAGAAATGACAAAAGATGAGTTAAAGGCTATACATATACTTTAAGGGTTTGACTACATATATCAGATAACTAAGTATCTGGCATATTCTAGAAGACTTAAATTCCTTAGTCATCCCTGTCTGCCCTGAATATTTTGTAAAAGTACCTGTTTTGTGATACTGATATGTATTACAAAAGAGGTGGGTGTAGTAAACATAAACTATTGGTAATCTGCAGCGGAATTACTACACGGATAACAATACCAACTTTACTAAATTATGCAATACTTAAGACCTTTCAGTCAAGGAATTATAAGGAATTGTTTGGGACATTTTAAGAAGTACATACCTTGTATGGAGTCATTAATGTGATGTAGATGTAGATGTTTTTAGGGCTGCCTTATAGTGAGAGGATTAATCTTTATTATAAATATCCAAAGGACAGGACTAAGATCTCATAGAAATGAGACTGAAATAGATTTATATAATACAAAGAAAAATCTTCTAGCGTGGGGTCCCTTAGTTATGCACTGCCTCAAGAATAGTCTCTGCAACTTGCTGGATTCATTCATTCAATTCATTCAATTAACAGATATTTACTGAGTACAAGCTGTCTCTCAGGAATTCTACCAGGTATTGAGGGATAAAATGATGGACAAGTAGAGAAGAGACATTAGACAGTTGACCAAATAAAATACTTAAAACATGTGCTAAGTGCTATGGAAATTATAAACATTTGTATTAATGGGAGGTGCTCCGTTCAGAGAGTCCCTTGAATGAAGGTATATATATTCAGCTGATACCTGAAGGATAGAAGAAGCTAGCTGTTTGAAGAGCCAGAAAAGGAAAGCCTGAGGTGAGAATAAGTTTGTCATTGTTTATGAACTTTTAGATGGCTGCCTGTCCATATGAATCCTCCTGAATGAGAAAGGTGGCGCTATGTCATTTTGAGCCTTGTAGGAGTTTCGGTTTTGTTCAGTAAACAGCAGGAGGCTACTGAAGGGTTTTAAACTAACTATAGTAATCTGGTTAAATCTGTGACTATCATGTTCTCTATAATTCTGTCATTCTGTGACTTTGGGATTTTTCTTCTTGGCATTGCACTTGAAATATTTATAGAAACCCAGATCAGTGATGGGATTTATTTCAAGACAATTTTTCCATGACTACTAGATAATCTCCATAAACACTGTCTGGTGTCTTTTTTTTTTTTTTAAACTTTAATAAACTTTTTATTATGGAATAGGTTTAGATTTATAAAAAGTTACAGAGATAATGCATAGAGTGTCTTTTTACTCCATACCAGTTTTTAGTTTCCTCTAGTGTTATCTTACATTGCCATGGTAGATAATGTATTGTCTTAAATGCTGTTAGACATTTGTTCAAGTAAGAAACTAACATTAGTGTATTTTTAACTATCCTCTGGATTTAGCTGAATTTCACCAATTTTTCCATCAGTGTTCTTTTGCTTTTCCACGATCTGATCCAGGGTAGTACTCTTTCCATGTTGTCATTGCTATCATCATTGTCATTATAGTACTGGTAACTTGCTAACATTTATTGAGTGTTTATCATGTGCCAAACATTGTGTTGAGCATTTGACATGCATTTGTCCAGTCCCTATAGCTATTTTATGAGTTAAGTGTTATTACTTGTCCCCATCTTACTGAAGCTTAGAGACCTTAAGTAATTTGTGTAAGAGTCACTGTTACTATTTGTGGAATCAGGATTTAAAGTCTTTACTCTTAACTTCTTTATAGAAAACTTTTTTCTTGATAAATTGTCAGGAGCAAGGGAGCTGAGTTCACCAGAATGTTAGAAGAAAATTGTCACACTCAACTTCTTAAGTCTGCGAAGGTGTTTCCACCTTAATGTAATCCTTTGTACGGACGCTTGAATATGAAAATGTTTGTACTGTGTTTTTTTTTTTCTGGTGTGAATTAGTTTTTGCATTGATTGTTTGATCAAAATCTGCACACTCTTTGCATTTGACTCTGATGAATAGTTTATAGTAAGAGGTTGTTCATTCATTGAGTCCATACTCAGTACTGTCCAAAACATGATAAAAAGTAGGAACCAGTCAGATTAAATTTTAGGGGTATGTAAACATGTTTTTTCCCATTTCTCTTTACTTTTGGAAGTGAGATTCAAATAGGGAAAATAAAATAATATGCCAAAATTACATCATTACATAACTGTGGCCAAATGACCAGTAAAGGAAATTACTTCAGAAGAGGAAGATTGAGCTGATCTATGTGGAATTTGAGCTGGATCTTTAAGGGCATGTAGTTCCTGTTTTTTCCTCTGACATTATCTCTGGACATTACCCCCAGTTTTATCCCCATTGTTCCAGCCATATTGAACCACTTGTTAATCACAGAAACTAAAGTCTGTTTTGTCTTGGATGATGGATTGTCCTGTTCTTTCAACCCCCTTGCACGCCTCCTTCTCATAGTTCAGGATTCAATTTAGATTTATTATGCATACCCACACACATATCCTTGAGCAGGCCTGATTACATCTTCTCATAGATCATATGCTTATACCATGATGGCACTTATCAGACTGTTTATATTTTAAAAGCATTTTTTTAAAAATACTTTCAGATTTCGGAAGGGTTGCAAAGATAGAATTCTTGCCTGTCTTTCACCCATTTATCCCTAAAGTTGGCAATTTATATAACCACAGTACCCTTTGTCAAAACTAAGAAGTTAGAATTGGTACAATACCATCAAATAAACCGCAGACATTTTTCAGATTCATGTTTTCCAACTAATGTCCTTTTTCTGTTCCAGAATCCAATCCAGAACACCATGTTGCATTTAGTTGTTAAATACCATATACCCTTTGTCTCCTTCAATCTGTGAATTTTCTTTGTTTTTCTTGACCTTGGCACTTTTGAAGTGTACTTGTCAGATATTTTATACATTGTCTGTCAATTTGAGTTTGTTTGACATCTTCCCATGATTAGGCTAGGGTTATGGATTTTTAGGAAGAACACGGCAGAATTGAATTGCTTTTCTTATTGCAGCATATTGAGAGAGAAGATGATAGGACCATGCCATAGTATTGGTGATACTTACTTTTGACTGCTTGGTGGAAGTGTCAGGTTTCTCTCCTAAAAGGTTATTCTGTTTCACTTTGCCTACTCTGTTCTTTAGGATTGATTGACTCAGTTCAGCCCATACTCAAAGGGAGGGGAATTAAGTTTCATCTGCAGGTGAGCGGAGTGTTAAGGAATTTCCCAGAGATATTTGAAAACCATCTAGTAATTAATATGTAGATTACCAGACCATATCTTAATTATCTGTACACGATTGTTCTCTTCCTCTAGACTGGTTGCTCTTTGAGTCCCTGGGCCCCAGATTCCCCAGTGTTTAGAATAGTAACACATGTAAATGCTTAATAAAATATTTTTTGAGTCCATCAGATTGAATAAGGGAAATTGTATATTGCATATAGAGCTAAAGTATTTAAATCTGATCCTGTAGGTAGTGGAGCAGTATTAACAACAGTGTTTGAATTATGTGTCCCCCAGCCCACCTACTCCAGAAAAAAAAAGCTGTTTCAGTATACTTTGTTTAAATTTGTTTTAATATAAGAAATAAATTCTTCCTTAATTTCTACATGATATTTAGAAAAAATATTTCTTCTTCTTAGCCTTGAAGGAGAACTGATTAGAGTAAAGCAATTTACAAAATAAATTTAGACTAGAAGTCTTATTTTATGATTAAAGATAGCTAGCTGAATGTTTTGAACATACCCTATGTTTAGAAGGTTGGACTTACTTGGGAAAGTATATAATTTGTAAGTAAATTAGCAGTGATAGAAAAATGCCTTCCCATTTCTCAAAAAAAAAAAAAGTGTTTAAAGTACCAATGCTATGTTTAGCCTAGGTTTTGCATTATAAATGGACTCTCTGGACCCCTAAGCATACTGAATTTAACTTCGATTTGGACGCCAACTTTATTGTAGATGCATTTCTAGCTTCAAACTGTATGAATCTTTTTTTTTAAAGAGAATTTTGGTTGATCCACTAGAAATAGGAACAATAAGCCAAGCATGTATTTGACCTTTGGTTTTCTTGCTAAGTAGTAACTAAAAAGTGAAAAGATTTTTTCCTAAGAAGAACTTGAGGACTTGGTAAATGATTCCGCTTCCATCCCGACCATCCCACAGAGGGATCAGTTTTCTCTACCTGCTTTTTACCCTGAGGCAATTATGCAGCACATGCAGCAGTGCCAAATTATTAGTGGCTATTTAAGACAGTTAAAATGTAGGGTTTTCATTCCCTCTCTTCTATTTCATTATTTACATTTTTAAAAATCTGCATTGTCATTCGTGTTGATCTTAAAGACCCTTGCCCTCAGGAGAAAATAATCAGAGAACCAGTATGTTCATATAAATTAACTGTATTAGTGAGATTTAAGAAAAAAGTTTGTAAAGTTTAGAGGATTCAAATATTGAGCTTTTTACTAAAGACAAAAGTTGTTGGAAATTAAATATGTGGAAACTTAGATGAATGTCATCAAACTAGTATTTTTTTTTAATTCATAAAATGATACGGTTGGGTGCCTGGCTGATGTATAATTCATTTAGGTGTACATGCCCAAGTAAATATATGGGTGTGGAGTGTGGGTATAAAAATTTATAGGCCGGGCCACGGTGGCTCAGCAGGCAAGAATGCTTGCCTGCCATGCCAGAGGACCCGGGTTCGATTCCTGGTGCCTGCCCATGTGAAAAAAAAAAAAATTTATATGTATAAATTCTTAAATCCCCACATCTGTCCCCTTGCTATGAGAAACTACTGATGTTAACAGTTTCTTGTGTCTTTCAGTTAAAAAAAAAAAAAGTTACACAGAGAAACTTGGGGGTTGACAGTATTAAGGAAGCAGTTGACATGAAAGATTAAGATTTCTCCAAATGGGAAAATAAGTTGAGAGGTTTTGGAATAGAGGGTGTTGCATGAACAAAGGTACTGAGAGACGGCAAGGTATGTAAAAAATTAATCAGCATTTTAGCTTCATTTTCTTTGTGCAATAGAAATTGGTAACAGCGTAGTATTTAGGATTGTGATCATTTTGTTCAGAAGTTGGGTAGTCCTCAACTATAAAGGCTTCTGGGGAGTATTGTGACATTGTTCTGATCTGTTAAGAAAAAATAATAGTTGATTGCAGAAAAACCAGATTAGAGCTTTGATGGTAGGAATGAAGGGAGAAAGGTTTTGTCTGCTTAGTAAAGGGGTAATTTGCATTAGTGACAGCTTGTTTGACCTGTAGGCAACGTTTAGGATAATTGCAGTTTATACCCAATTTGAATAAAATGTATAGTTTATTTTAAATGATTAGTCTTGTCAGATTTATATCACTATGATAAAAATAATTTATATAATTACTTTGTGTGCAATGGTGACTGTCTGGTGTAGTAGTGAAACAAAGGTTCTGGAGTTAAGCAGACTCCTTAAAGGTTATTCTAAGGATTAAGTAAGAGTGCATATAAAACATTAAGGCAGTGCCTGACTCATGTAGTAAGCACATGAGTGGTAGATAGTATTGTTATTTTTCACAAAAGCATAATTTTCAGTACAGTTGTTAGTTCATTGTATGCCTGGAGGTACATAAATATATCGAGTCTGTTGTGAACTGACGAATGATTTAAATTTAATCATTGAAATTATACTGATCAGATTTCAAGATCAAGCCTTGTTGGGTGAACTAATTTGCATTATATAATTCAAGGTAACCACAGCAAGTTGAGATTTAGGTTTTAATCAGGGTAATATTTAATAGGAACAAATAAAGTTTTGGGGTCCTGAGGGAAGAATTGTAAACCATCACTAATTCACTGTGGAAAGGATAGGCTCAGCTAGAGGTTCGTGGTAAATGAGGTGAAAGTAAGTTTTAAAACATATTGCAGTGAGAGTCTTACTTCTTTGTAAGTGACTTTAAGGAATAGGGACAGTGACTTCAGGGTAGACAGGATAGTTTTTTGTTATCCCTACAATTCCACTTTTAATCTCAGCTTGTTGATGAAAGCAGGAAACTCCCCTTTCTTACTATCCTTGGATGATCTTCATTGGTGTAGAATAGAGGTGGAGAAAGCTGAGCAAATTTGCCTGCATTAACATACTAATTAGGAGTTGGGGCAGTGAGGGCAATAACAGATCTTCATTATCCCAAATGTTTTCAAAAAAGGTTGTTTTGTTTACACTTTTCTAAAAACCTGAAAATCCATCCTTTTTGTGTTTTGGCATTTTATTTCATCCAGGCCCAGTACCTTGGGGTAATCTGCAAACCATTGGAAAAACCACAGTGAGACTGTTACTTCTTTGCCCTTATTTTATTGACATGTTTGGCTGCATATACTGCCTTAACTGTTTTGTTTTATTTCATTTATTTTCTCTACTTTTTTTTTTGGTTTCTTTGCTTTTATTCTGTTTTTGGTGCAGGTCATTTTGCCTCATGTCTTTTATTTCAAATTTATGCTTTGTAACTCTACCCTCACAGATTATTTTCAGTATCACAATAGCAAAAGACTATATTGGAAATATTTTAAAGCCTTAATTAAACTACTGATTGCCGTATTTTAGCAGAAATAAAAATTACTTCAGAAGATTATATAGTTCATTAGAATCTGATCTTGATGTAGTCATGAAATATGTTTATCTTCTGTGAGGTCTTAATCATTCCTAATTATGTCACATTATAGATATAGAAAACTTTGAGTAGTATCAGGAACGAACCATTTGAAAGTATTTTGTAGAGGGATATTTTGAAAATAAGTATCCCATTTCTTAACGAATTTTCAATTGTATCATTTATCTATATAGACTCACGGTTTCCTGTTTTATTTAGTGGGCTCTATAAGTTATGATCATTATTTATTTTGTCCCCCATTTCGTCAGTGGAAGTCCAGTAAAGTTGGCCATGTCCTTTTAAAATAACTTTTCTAATTGTGAAATTTTACATATATACAAAAAGAAAAAGCAGTAATTTTCAAAGTACATCCCAACAAGCAGCTACAGAACAGATTTCATAGTTTGTTGTGGGTTACCATTCCACAGCTTCAGGTTTTTCCTTGTAGCTGTTCCAAAATACTGAAGGCTAAGAGAAATATCAATATAGTGATTCAGCAGTCATACTCATTTGTTAAATCCTGTCTTCTCTGTTATAACTTCTCCTTTGATCATTCTTCCACTCTTGTAAGGATCTTTGGGCTATGCTCATTCTAACATTTTCATGTTGAAAAGGGTTGTTGATAATATAGCACGGGGGGATGAAATTAGTTGATATTCTTGGAGAGGCTGGCCCCTCTGGGTTTCAGGGTTTGCCTAGCCTTGGAGCCCTCTGGAGGTAATGGGTTCAAGAAAAATAAAATTAGTGCATGAAACTATAGAGTCTCAGTTACAGCCCTAGGTGTTCTTTAGGGTTAATAGACATGATGTTGCTTGGGGTTTGGCAAACCGTGGCGATGAGCAATATCTAACTGAAGGCTTGCTTAAGAGTAGCCACCAGAATAGTGTCTAGACTCTATTCAACATCTCTTGGCCACTCATACCTTGTTTTGTTACTTTTCTTTTCTCGCTTTTGGTCTGGAAGGCATTCTTTATCCCATAGTACCAGGGCCAGGCTCCTCATCCCTGGGTGGCCATGTCTTTTTGAGATATCTCCATCAACTATTTGAGCATTTCTGTGTTTTTCTTTATTACATGATGTTCTAGACTCATTTTATACTCTCCCTGTCCCAGTTGTAGAATCAGTCATTTCTCAAAGGAAGCCTTAGGTACTAGAGAAGAATGGTATTTAGAAGCCATGAACTGCACATAGAATGTACTTATTGCT
>PVIY010064645.1:0-10085 GCA_004026745.1 Myrmecophaga tridactyla
GTGAGTCACATCTCAATTGAAATAACCTAACCAGAAGGTACCACCTACAACAGGTCTACACCCGCAGGAATGGATTAAAAGACCATGGCCTGTGGTATTGCTGTTGTTTTCCTGTTAAACTTAGCCCATAGCATGCAATAGCAGTTTTCCCCCATACCTGAACTTAAACACTCTCTGTAAACGATTCACACCTTTGAAGTAGTTCTTGCAAGAACTATATATTTCTTTTTTTTTTTTTTTAACGTGGGCAGGCACTGGGAATCGAACCTGGGTCCTTTGGCATGGCTGGCAAGCATTCTTGCCTGCTGAGCCACCGTGGCCTGCCCAAGAACTATATATTTCTAATGTTAATCAGTGGGGCACAAAGGTCTATACAACCCCTTTCAATCTTGTTCATCTTCAGTATGGCAATATTACTTATAGATCCACTAGAGAACTGCCTTCACTTCTATCTATTCCCTTACATTTGAGTTCAAACTCATTAGCTAATAATTCACCCACCTCTAGCTTTTATGTATCACTAAGTCCCCTATATTCTGTATTATAAGCCTCTGATTTTACCTTTACAATGGTCATAGAAGTGGAATCATACAGCATCTATCCTTTTGTATTTGGCTTATTTCACTCAGCACTATGTCTTCAAGATTCATCCATCTTGTTACGTGCTTCAGAATGCCATTTCATCTTACTGCTGCATAATATTCCATTGTGTGTATGTACCACATTTTGTTAATCCTCTCGTCTGTTGATGGGCATTCGGATTGTTTACATTTTTTTGTGATTGTGAATAATACCATTATGAATATTGGTGTGCAAATGACTATTTGTGTCACTATTTTCAGCTCTACTGAGTATATACCAAGTACTGCTGTTGCTGGGTCATAAAGCAGCTGGATATATAGATTCCTAAGGAACCACCAAATTGTCTTCCGCAGCTGCTGTACCATTATACATCCCCACCAGCAGTGCATAAGTGTCCCAATTTCTCCACATCCTCTCCAACATTTATAGTTTCCTGTTTGTTCAATAGCAGCTTTTCTTAGAGGTGTGAGGTGGTATCTCATTGTAGGCTTGATCTGCATTTCCTATATAGCTAATGAAAATGAGTACTTCTTCATGTGTTTTTGAGCCACCTGGATTTGCTCTTCAGAAAAATGCCTATTCACATCTTTAGTCCATTTTGTAATTGGGTTGTTTATTCTTCTGAGGTTGAGTTGTATGACTTCTTTATGTAAACAGGATATCAACCCTTTGTCTGATGTATGATTTCCAAATATTTTCTCCCATTGAGTTGGCTGTCTCTTCGACTGCTACTGCATGCTATGGGCTATGTTTAACAGGAAAACATCAGCAATACCACAGCAACAGCAGGAGTAAATAATGGGAGGAGGGACAAGAGTTAAAGGGAGGTTTAGATTTCCTGTTTGGTGAGTGTGGGTTTATTGGTTATCTTTCTTTTGGGAACAATGAAATTATCTAAAATTGAGAATGTTGATGGACTGTGGACTTTGGGCATTTTACATGATGCCTAATGAATGCTGGCAACTGAAGGATGCACTGATTGAGAAGTAGATTGGCAAACGATGATGTATATATATGACCAAATATTGTGCTACTACAAAAAGAAATGAAGTCGTGAGGCATGCAATGATGTGAATGAAACTGTGGGACATTTGGTGGGGCAAACTAAGCCAGAAATGAAAAAACAATAACTGTATGGTCCCCTTCAGAAAATGATTATAAGAAAACAGGGGCCTAGATTGTAAGCTTTTATAGCAGATACATTTAGTCCAGAGTGGAAATTACTATTACTGGATTTTGAATGGCTGTTTTATGTATCTATAACCTCATATTTAGAGATAAGAATGACGTTGATCAGGTAGGGATTAAGGTAATTCAGAACACAGGGGTAAAGAAGACATTGCTATATTTTATAACTGCACCTACTCTTTGAGATCAAAGGGAAAAGGTTTATTTGTTCCAGAACCTAAATTTTCTGTAGCACATAATCTCTCACAACCTGTCTGGATGACTCATTTGAACAATTGAAACACAGGGATCCCAGAATAAAAATGAGAGCCTTTAATCCTGTATAGCTTAATATAATACCTGGATACATCCTAGAAAATCTAAGCAGCGAATTAAAAAGTATTGGCAAAGTCCCTTGAGGGATGGGAGAAAAAAATATGGAACTATTAAACTTTACCCTGATACTGTGTAAAACATTAGGGATACCCAAATCAATAGGCCAAGTCCTTGATCTTGAGGCTAACTCTTGTAAAGCTTATGTAGCTAGTGGAGAAACTTAGCCTACCTGTAGGTAGGCCTAAGAGTTACTTCTGGAGGACCTCTTTTGTTGCTCAGATGTGGCCTCACTCTCTCTAAGTCCAACTCTGTAAGTGAGTTCATTGCCCTTCCCCCTATGTGGGACATGACATCCAGCGGTTAAAGTCTCCCTGGCAGCATGGGAGATGTCTCCCAGAGTTGAGTCTGGCCCTGGCACTGTGGGAACAACAATTCCATCCTAACCAAAGTCCCATGAGGTGTGCAGAGGAGGTTTTACAGGCCCACTTGTTTCAGAAACAATAAAAATCATCTTGCGGAAAAAACAAAAAGATCAATGTCTGGCTTGTCAGAATAAGACATTGCTACCTATCATAACTGACCAAACCCCAACCAAGAGCATTCCAGCCAATGCTAAAGAACACTTGGGGCAATATATAAGATTCTACAAAGGTACCATGCACTAAGGTAACTTTCCAGAAATCCACAACCTCCAGATGGATCCCTGGACCAGAAAGTTCTGAAACCTAGAGGGCCCAGCCTCTCCAGAACATCAGATAGTTCCATCTCCCTACCCCATATTATTGATAGCCACTTGTGACATGAAAAAGTTAGAATGACCATAGCCCAGATACCCCTAAACAGTGGGATAGAAAGATCGAAGGTGATGGTGGTGTTATACAGAGAAGGTAGGGTTTAACAAACAAATATGATTGCTGAATCTTGAAATTGATATTTCTTTTAGTCTCCTGTATCTTAGGACAGCTAGAAGTAGAACCCTAAAATTGTAGAATCGTAACCCATACAAAACTCTGAAATCTGTTCTACAGCTAATTGTTGTGCTGTGCTTCAAAATGTATTGCTTTTTAGCATATATGTTATTTTTTACCCAAAAAAAAGAGAAAAAGTCATTTATGGTGATAAAAAAATATTTATTCCTTCTAGCCTCCTATGTTCTGTAGCAGTTAGAAGGAACAATCTGAGAGGATGGTATGGTAGCCCATGACAGATTCTGGGATCTGTCCTGTAACTACTGGTTGAAGAGTGCTTTGAAAACTATTGCTTTTTTCTTTCTCTGCTTTGTGTGTATATTATATTATAGATTAAAAAAAAAAAAGTCCTGTGAGGTGTGCACAGGGGTTTTACAGGCCCACTTGTTTCAGAAACAATAAAAATCATCTCACAGAAAGAATAGAAAGATCAATGCCTGGCTTGTCAGAATAAGAGAGATGGTAAATATAGACATGCTGGCCTGTCAATTTTTAAAATTAAGAGTTTAGAAAAAAATGATCTGGCCAAAAGTGATACCTATCTTTTTTAAAAAGCACTGGGATCCAAAAACCTGGAATCCCTGGGAGAACATCAAGAAATAACCAAAACAACTAAAGAATCAGCAAAAGTGCAAATAGTTAGACTAGCACTAAGTCCCACGAACAGCCCTGTTTGACCAGTAAATAAACTATGGTTGTGAAGGAATACCCTGCGGGGGAATTAATTGAATTAGGAAAATTTCTCTGACAGATGCTTTAGTCAGTATACATCTAATATGTCCCACACCTGCTAAAAAGTCTGCCTTATGATTACATAAAAAGAGTGGGCATACAGGAGCAGCCACGGGGTGGGTGAACAGCCAAAGCATTGGGGATCCCTCTCAAATACTTGATTTAATAACTGTTATACGGGTGGGCCACGGTGGCTCAGCAGGCAGAGTTCTCGCCTGTCGGGTTCAGTTCCCGGTGCCTGCCCATGTAAATAAATGAATAAATAACTGTTGTGCAAGATTGTGGAGCTTAATTCCAGGCTTTGCCCTCATTCAGTAGTGTATGATAACGGGCATACAGACAAAACTAATATGACCGTAAAGGATTTTACAAAATGATAAAGAGAAAATACCTTCATGGATTAAACCTTCCTTTTTTTAGGGGACAGTGTAGTACCTATATGTGCAGTAATCTTTATTAAAAGATTGTGCATTATTGTTTCAAAATGTACTGGTTAAAATGTTTTAAGTATTTAACATTATTCTGACAAGTTTGAGTTTGATGATAATTGTATGTGGTAAGATGTTTGCTTGAAAATAGTCACCAAAATCATTTTAGGAACTTAAGCATGTACAATATATAAGATGCATCTTTATTAAAAGAAAAAGAGAGAGAGAAAAAGAAAATATGGCCTTTTCTGGAGTATATAACAGTTTCAAACCACCACGCTGACAATTATGAGCAACACTGCTATGAATATTTGCATGCAAGACTTTGGATGGACAATGTTTGCGTTTCTTATAGATAGATATCCAAGTGTTGAGTTATTTGATGTTTATGTTTAATTCTTTAAGAACCTGTTAAACTATTTTCAAAGTGGCTGTACCATTTTATATTGCTGTCATCAATCTAGAAGCATCCCAATTTTTCCACATCCCCACCAACACTTAGAATTGTAAGCTATTTTCTCATTATAGTTTTAACTTTTATATAGATTTCTAATGACTAATGACACTGAGCATCTTTTCATGTCCTTACTTAAAATTCAAATGTTTCCTTTAATAAAATGTCTACTCAAGTTGTTTTAGGTTGTACAGTTATTTAATTGGGTAGTGTGTCAATTCGAAAGGATTATGTGCCCCAGAAAAGCCATGTTTTAGTTGTAATCTGTCTTGCGGATGCAGTCATTTCTTTTAATCCTTCTTCAGCACGGTAGGTTGGAAACTTGATTAGATTATCTCCATGGGAAAAAAATCTTCAGAGCCACGAAAACCATGAGAGCCCAGGCAGCCAGAGACATTAGGAGATGAAGAAGAAAAATGCCCTGGAGGAGTGTCATGAAACAAGAAGCCCAGAGAGAAAGCTGGTGGACTTTGCCATGTTGTTCATGTGTCTTTCCAATTGAGAAAGAAACCCTGAACTTGATCGACCTTTCTTGAGTGAAAGTAATTTCTTGTGATGCCTTAATTTAGACATTTTTATAGACTTGCTTTAATTTAGACATTTTCATGGCCTTGGAACTGTAAACTTGCAACTTAATAAATTCTCCCTTTTAAAAGCCATTCTGTTTCTGGTATGTTGCATTCCGGCAGCTACCAAATTAGAACAGGTAGTCTGTCTTATTTGTATTGGGTTATAAGAGTTCTTTTCAGTAAAAGTCCATTTCAGATATATGTTTTGCAAATAATTTCTTCTAATCTGTGGGTTGCTTTTTAATGTTATTCATTCTTTATTTTCAAGAAAAATATTTTTACTTTTGATTGATCTGTTTTATGTTTCATGTTTTTGGTGTCGTATACATGAAATTTTTGCCTAACTTAAGGTCACAAAGATTTTATTTTATGATTTCCTCTTGAAGTTTTATAATTTTAAGCTTACTTTTATTTCAACGATCCATTTTGAGGTAATTTTTGTGTTTAGAGTGACATAAAGGTTGGTTGAGGTTTGATTTTTACATATGACTTCCAGCACCATTTGCTGAAAAGACTCATCTTATACCCATTGAATTAGCTTGGCATATTAGTTGAAAAACAATTGATAATACCTGTGTTCTTCTAATTCAGTTTCATTGATGCATGTCTCACTGTATACCAGTAGAACACAATCTTGATTTGATTATTTTAGCTTTATGATACATTTTTCAAATACTGTAAATCCTCCACCATAGTTCATTTGTAAAAGTACTTTGGTCAGTTTGGAACTTATGCATTCTTCAATAATTTTAACAACTTCATTGAGTCATAATTTATATGCCGCAGAATTCACTCATGATAAGTGTATAGTTCAATATATATTTTTTTTTTTTTGCAAATTTACCAACTTGTGAAACTATCACCATAATCCAGTTTGGGAACATTTCCATTATCCTATAAAGATGTCTTGTGGTGACTATAATTAATCTCACTTCCTACTTACAGTCCTAGGAAGCCATAATCTACTATCTGTCTCTAGAGATCTATCTTTTCTGGACCTCCCATATATATGGTTTTTACATGTATTTTAAATTCAGCATAAGGTTTTTTGAGAATCATCCACAGTGCATCTTATATCAGTATGTCATTCATTTTTTTGATAAATTAGTGCTTTTTTATGGACATGCCATATTTTGCTTATTGTTCAAGAGTTGATAAGTTGATGGATGTCTGTATGGTTCTTACTTTTTAGTTACTGTAAATAATGCTGTCATGAATATTTGAGTACCAATCTTTGTATGAACATGTTTCTGCTTCTCTTGATCAGACACTATGCTGACTTGAATCTATTATGTACCCAGGAAAGTCATGTTTTAATCCTGATCCAATCTTGTGGGACCAGCTGCTTCTTTTAATTCCTAATGAGTACTGCAAGTTGGAAGCTTGATTAGATTATCTCTATGGAGACGTGAGATGCCCAATTGTGGGTGTGACTTTTGATTAGATGGAGATGTGACCACGCATTCCACGTGGGTCTTGATTAACTTACTGGAATCCTTTAAGAGAGGAAACATTTTGCAGAAAAGACAGAGCCTCTAGAAATGACAGGAGCCTCAGAAATGAAAGAAACTTCACAGCAGAGCTGACCCAGATATGGACACATAGAGAGCAGAGACACTAATGTATGGAGATGCTTGGAGTCCAGCAGACGTTGCCATGAGATGTTAAGCAAGCCAGAACATAGAGAGAGCTAAGGGACGCCAAGATATGAAAGCCATCCCTAGAGAAGTTAAGTGAGGAACCCACTCAGGGTCAGAAGCTGAAAGCAACGGAGCCCAGGAGCAAGGGATCAGCAGATGCCAGCCACTTGACTACCCAGCTGACAGAGGTGTTCCAAACCAATTGACCTTCCTTGAGTGAAGGTAACCTCTCATTGGTGCCTCAATTTGGGCACTTTAACTTTCTTAGAACTGTAAATTTGTAACTTATAAAACTCCTGTTTTTAAAAGCTGTTCTAGTTCTAGTACATCCGGCAGCTTGCAAACTAACATAGACACATAGGCGTAGAAGTCCTAGGTTCTCTAGTAAATCTATTTTTACATGTTATGAATTGTGAAACTGTTTTTCAAAGTGGTTGTACTATTTCACATTTTTACCAGCAGTGCATGAGGGTTTCTGTTTTTTTGTATGTTCAATAACGTATGCTATTGTCTCTTTTTTATTATAGTTATTCTATTGGGCATGAAGTGGTATATAACTTTGTATAAAATTGAATTTCCCTCATGGCTAGGATGTTGGACATCTTTTTGTGTGCTTATATTCATTATACAACAGAGTCATAACAGAATCATATGAGTAACATATTGACAAAAATATGTATAAAGTATCAAGTATACAAAATGTGGAAGGAATAGTCTCTTCAACAAATGGTGCTGAGAAAACTGTACATGAACATGCAAAATAATGAATTTGGAACCCTACCTAATTCCACATACAAAAATTAACTAAAAATGGACAAAGTGCCTAAACATAAGACTGATAAGTTTAAAACTCTTCAAGAAAATATGGGGGAAATCCTTCATGACCTTGGATTTGGCAGTGAATTCTCAGATAACATCAAAATCATGAAGAACAAGAGAAAAAAATAGATAAAGTGGACTTTATCAATCAAAATCATTTGTATATCAAAGGATATTAACAAGAAAATGAAAAGACTACCTACAAAATGGGATTAAATGTTGTAAATCGTATCTGA
Organism: Myrmecophaga tridactyla; assembly: GCA_004026745.1. Classification (NCBI taxonomy): domain Eukaryota; kingdom Metazoa; phylum Chordata; class Mammalia; order Pilosa; family Myrmecophagidae; genus Myrmecophaga; species Myrmecophaga tridactyla. Next base: position 7,932 of record PVIY010064645.1, read on the forward strand.
TAAAGTTTAGTATCCAGAATATATAAAGAACTGCTACCACACAACAAAAATACAGACAACACAACTTTAAAAATGGGCAAATAATTTGGATAGATATTTTGTCAAAGATATACAAATAGCCAAAAGTACATGAAATGATGCTCAACATCATTAGTCTTCAGGGAAATGCAAACTAAAACCACAATGTGATGCTATTTCACCCCATTATCATGGTCATTTTAAAAATGGAAAATAATATGGGAAAGAATTTGGAGAAATTTGAAACCTTGTACATTGTTGGCAGGAATGTAAAATGGTGTGATCACTGTGGAAAACAGTTTTGTCCCCAGAAAGTTAAGCATTGAATTACTGTATGATCTGGAAATTTGATTTCTAGGTATATGCCCAAAGAAATAGAAAACAGGGACTCTGATGATATTTGTACACCAATGTACAGATAGCATTATTCACAATAGTCAAAATCTGGAAATAATCCGTGTGTCCACAGATGGATATCTAGATACACAAAATGTGGTATATACACACAATGGAATATTAGTCAGCTATAAAAAGGAATGAAATTCTGATACATGCTACAACATGGGTGAATCTTGAAAACATTATGTTGAGTGAAGTAATCAGATGTAAAGGGAGAAATACCATGTGATTCCACTTTTATAAGATACCTAAAATAAGAAAACCAAGAGACAGTAGATCAAATCTTTTGCCAGGGGCTGAAAGAAGAGGAAAATGGAGAATTACTGCTTAATAGATAAGAGTTTATGTTTGGAGTTATGAAAATGTCTTATTAAAGGATGGTGGTAATGGTAGCACAACAATGTAATTATAACTGACTCCAGTGAAATATATATATAGAACTGGTTAAGATGGAAATTTTGTATCATTTATATACATTATAAATTATTTATATATTATTTGTATATATATATATATATATATATGTTACCGCAATAAAAGAAATAAAGAATAAATGTAGAAATATTTAATAATCCTGAAAGTTATATTAAATTTATGGTCAGAGTGATAAAAGCAAATATGTTTATCAGACGGGGTATTATATTGAACAATATAATTGAATGTACTGACATAAGAGCATTAATTTTAAATGCAATTACAAATAAAATCGAACACATTTGCACAAAAATAATGTGCAATATATAAATGTGAACAGTCTTAAATGACCTTAAATGAAAAACATTTTTATATAGACTTAAAACATAAGTCCCAGCTATATCTTGCATACAGTGGCACCTCAAAATCAAAATGAATTATACCTGCAAAAAGTAAAGGGAAGGACATTAAACCAGGAAAATGGAAACATTAAAAGAGCAGAATCTGTGTCCCTGATATTAAACTAAGTAGAATGTAAGCCATGGAGATTAATGTGACAAGAAAGGATCCTTTTGATTCTGTCGCAATTTGCAATTAAAATCTTAAATATTAATGTCTATGCACTAAATAATATAGAAACATAATTTCTAAAACCAAAAGTTGCTATATATCCTAGGACACTCATCTAGAAACAGTGGAAACTGGACATTTATATAACACTGTTAGGACATTACAGATGAAGAAGCAAAACAAAATGAAGAATATAGAAGACCTAAAGAACAAGAAATGATTTTAATTTAAATAAAATAGGAAAAAAAACAAAATTTTGCCTTTCACTTTATCTTCATATCTAATAGCAATAAAACGATGTTACATTAAAGTGCAACAAGCTTAGCGATAATGACATATGAGGGATTTGTACCAGTTGAGACGGGCGCCCTCAGAAATGGAGTTCCCAGGCACACAGTGAGGTCGCTGACGTAGAGCTGGTCATTGTGGCCAATGAGGAGGAAAGGCCTGAGAGGGAAGCTGAAGGAGTCAGGGGGACAGCGCCAGATGAGGGAGTTGGGGTGTGCTAGTTTGCTAGCTGCTGGAATGCAATATACCAGAAACGGAATGGCTTTTAAAAGGGAGAATTTAATGAGTTGCTAGTGTACAGTTCTAAGGCCGAGAAAATGTCCCAATTACAAGAAGTCTATAGAAATGTCCAATCAAAGGCATCCAGGAAAAGATACCTTGGTTCAAGAAGGCCGATGAAGTTCAGGGTTTCTCTCTCAAATGAGAAGGCACATGGCGAACACGGTCAGGGCTTCTCTCTCAGCT
>PVIY010064646.1:0-10084 GCA_004026745.1 Myrmecophaga tridactyla
GGGGGGGGGGGTGGGGGGAGGGGGGCAGGGAGTTCAATATTTCTGCAGGGCTGGAAAGACAAGGCTGATTTTTATTGGCAGAGGTGGAGAAGAGAGATGCCGCAAATTCCATGCAAAGAGAACCTCTTGAGCCGACGTGGAAATGAAACTGTGGCACAGATGGAGTTTAGAGACTGGGGGCTGTGATGTGTTGCAGAGAGGCGGTCACTCAGGAAGGGAAGGAAGGAGGGGGCGAATGAGCCGCCTTCATCCCCGCCGCCAGGACGCAGCGCTTCCACTGCAGCCCCTCTGGAGGGGGCTTATACAACACAGCCTGGCCCTGCTGCCCCTCCTCCTTGCTAAAGACGCTCTCCTGGCTTCCCACTGCTACTCAGAAAAGGCCAGAGTCATTGCCCCGACCACTAGGCCCTGCCCACCTCCCCAGCCTCACCCACACCTCTCTGGCCCTCTGTCTTCTCTGATCTTCCTTGGTCCCAAAGGGAAGCAGAGCTCTCACCCCAGGACCTTTGCTCATGCTATTCCCATTACTTACAGAACTGCCACCTGACAGATACATCCAATCCAAAGTTTACCTATCCAGGAAAGACCATCCTCCACCCCAGGCTGGAATCCTCCCCCCACGAGCCCATGATTTTCCCCAAGTACCAAGTACCCTTCTTTGAACATTTTTCCAGCTGTGGGGTTGTCTCCCCAGCCAGACCAAATTCCAAGAGGCTGTGCTATGTGGTTGTGGCTTCCCCTCTCCTGTCCAGGGCACAGCACAGGCACAGACTGTGGCAGATGTTCAAAAAATCCTTAGGGGGAGATGCGATGGCAGCTCAGTGGCAGAATTCTCGCTTGCCATGCCGGAGACCCGGGTTCGATTCCCGGTGCCTACCCATGCAAAAAAAAAAAAAAAAAAATCCTTAGTGAATGGATGAAGGGATGGCCATGCAAACATGGCCAAGTGCAGAAGCCCTAAGAAAGGTGGACTGGAGGACTCAGAACCCCCCACCCAATACCCGGAGAGCCTGCAGCCAGCTGTCTAGAAGGTGGGTCCCCTCCCCACCAGCTGCTGGGTGGGAGGGGGTTCCCCTGGGAGACTTTTCCATGCACCATCCTGGGCCCCTTTCCCCCAGCAGATCAGAAGTCATTCACAATATACAGAAACATATGATTGCCTTTCTGGGAAGTCTCAGTTTGAAAGATGCTGACCTTTTCCTTTACAATGATTTTTAAAAACAAATTGAAAAATCTTCTCTTTTACCCTCTGTAGATTTCAACATTTCCCTGGAAAATGAACACCATCAAAAAAAGCCACAGCATTTCTCATGCTTCCTGAAAGAATTTCAGAATGAATTCCATATAATTCACCTGACAGCCTCATGGAACTGGAATGGGACAGTCCTATATTGTGCAAAAAAACAAAAACAAAACCAGGAAGCACAATAGCTTTTCATTCCCTCATTCAGCCTGTGTGTAAGCCCCCCTTTGTGTCAAGCATCAGGAGAGGTGATAGGGGATAAATCAGAAGGAGAGGCAGGGCGTACAGCTGAGAGAACTTGCTGTGAATGGTTGCCTTTATACCCAGGTGAATGCACGCACAAACACACGCATGCACATAGCACGTGGAGGGGCCTGGAAGACTCGTTTGTCCGGCTGTGCATTTCTCACTCCAGGTCACAAGAGCGGACGCCCGATCGGGCCTGACCGTCTAGTATTCTGGGCTTTAGCAATTGAACCTGTGTCCTCAGCAGGACTCATCAGAATCTGGCTGAGTTTGCCAGGGGCCACTGGGACAAATTGTCTAAAGAGCAGGAACTTATTGGAAGCTTAAAGTCCAAAAATCAAGGTCCGGACAGGCTTGCCGGCCCCCTCCACCCCGTGGCGGTCTCACACTCCTTCCCTGGCCCCTCCAGATGGGCTGTGTCCAATAGTCTTCTGTTTGTAAGGACTGCAACCACGTTGTCTTAAGGCATGCCCTCATTCAATACGGCCAACACCTTAACCGAGAGCATCTTCACAGGTCCAGCTTACATACAGGATCCATACTCACTGGACCAGGAAAATCCTTCTTGGAACCGACCCCAGACCTGAGAGACATGCCTCCCTCTCATTACGGGAATTTTGGAGCCAGGATGATGCCAGCTTCCACTCTTGCCCAGGATGGAGGTCACACCGAGGGGGACGAGAGGGTGGCTGGCACAGTCAGGGGGTCTGGCCAGCAGCCTGATCCCCTCGATGTGCCTGTTACCAGCTCCCACCACCAGGCACTTCCCAGCTACACGGAACAAGGCACGAGCTGCTGCTTTGCTCACTGAGCAGGTTTCCTGGCACTGGCAGCTGGGAATCCTGAGTCGTGCAAAACGTGAGGTGCCATCAGGAGTTGGGAGGGGGTGGGGTGGGGGTGGAAGGAGGAAGTGGGATGGGCATGGAGCCTTCGCCTAGAGCCGACTGCCACGGGCACGCTCGGTGCCAAAGGCTGTTAATGGGAGCCCTCGATAAAGGGTCAGGACCTTTGCTCAACAGAGAAGACAACCGGAAGAGAATAGGGGGACCAGGCCAGGATCCCGCTGGGGTTGTGTACGACGCAGGTCCCAGTAGGAAGCCCGAGGCATAGGCACTTGTAGGGGTGCTGGCCACAGGTCCCTAAGAAGTTTCCAGTGCTGGGGGCTTTGACAGAGTTGCCTTCTTCCCCTATTGTCCAAGCACCTTTTGGTGGCCGCTCCACAGGCAATGGGGAAAGGCCAGCAGGAGTTATTTCAGCTCAGCCACAGAGCGTGTAAGGGCCAATTCTGGCTGGAAGGAAGAGAAACGGACCAGCAGGGAATTAATTGCAAATGCTGGGCACCTCCGCAGCCTGGAAGGCAGAGCTGAAAAACATACAACCCCAGGGAAATGGACAGCACTGGAAGACAGCCAGGCAGGCTGCAAGGGGGCAAAAGAAAGTCCAAAGGGTCTCCCTGGTTTCTCTGCCCCATTTAACAGTCATGCAAAGGGCTTGTTTGTAAATATATAAATGGCCAAATTAAATTAAAATGACCTAGAGTGCAGCTCAGGAGGGGACCTGGTGGCTGCTGGAGGAGACGCTCCCAGCTCCTGGAGAAAGCAGGTGTAGAGTGGGCATCCTGTAGTAGAACTATCCGGTGAGTTGGGGCAAGCAGGCAGGGGGAAGTGAGGACAGTGATCAGGGAAGGAGGGGACATGCTATGGGTGTGCTGGGGGAGAACTTGCTTGTGTTGGGAGGGAAACTGAGGCAGAGAGCCCAGTGGGAAGGCTGGGGCAGTGCACAGTGGGGCAGAAAGCAGGGGACAGGATGGCTGCAAGCTGCAGCCAGAAGGTGTGAGCAGAGAGGTAGGAGGAAAACTGGAGAGGCTGCAGCTGAGGCCGCAGGGGGAGGAGGAGGGCAGAGGGGTGAGGGCTGGTGGGCGACACCAGCACAGCCCACCGCTCCCCTGGGAAACTGCATGGGAGCTGGACCTTCTTAGAGCAGGGCCAGCACTGGGGGAGGTGGCACGTGCAGGACCCAACCAGTCCCCAGAAGACCCCTGTTCTGGTTTGCTAGCTGCCGGAATGCGACACACCAGAGACGGACTGGCTTTTAATAAAAGGGGATTTATTTCGTTAGTTCTTCAGAGGAAAGGCAGCTAACTTTCCACTGAGGTTCTTTCTTATGTGGGAAGGCACAGGATGGTCTCTGCTGGCCTTCTCTCCAGGCTTCTGGGTTCCAACAGCTTTCCCTGGGGGGTGATCCCTTTCTGCATCTCCAAAGGCCTGGGCTGAGCTGCGAGTGCTGAGATGAGGAATGCCGAGCTGCTTGGGCTGTGATGCATTGCGCTCTCTCATTTAAACATCAGCCAATTAAATCAAACATCATTCACTGCAGCAGGCATGACTCCCTAGCCAAGTGCAGATGTAATCAGCAACAGATGAGGTTCACGTACCATTGGCTCATGTCCACAGCAACAGAACTAGGTGCCTTCACCTGGCCAAGTTGACAACTGAATCTAACTACCATACCCCCTGATCAGGGAGAAGAAGGGAGACCAGGATGTGGGGTGGGGGTGGGTGAGGGGAATGAGTACAGGGAAGAAGGGTGGGTGAGCAGTCACAGGCATACGTGTGGACACAGTAACCTGAAAGCTACAGACGCACACTCTCACACCCACAGCTCCAGCCCGGTACAAAGCCAGATGTGCAGAAACACAGAGCTCCAAATGTTCATGTGTGTAAAACCCCCCACGCCCAGATGCACATGCCAGCATGCACACACAGGTACCTGTGTTGACGTAAATACACAGAGGCAAGTACACAGCCACACAATTACACACACACACACTCTTTGCTGCCAAAACAGCCTCCCCTGCAGAGATGCACACATGGGGCCTCTGCAACTACAAGTCAGCTCTGTGCTTGGACGCCCACACAGTACATGCATCCACTGCAAGTTGGGGGCCAGCCCCCTGGGAAGGGAGCTCTGGGCACCCCATATACTGGATCCCCAGCACCAGGGCCTCCCTTGGAAAGTGAGACACACATGACAGCCACTGCCCAACACACCCACCCCGCCCAGCCAGGGGTCAGGGCCAGGCCTCGCGTGCCTGCCCACGCACTCGTTGCCACTGGCAGCAGACACCCGGCCACAGACGCAGATGGCTGAGATGGCGGGGAGATCTTACAAAACCATTCCCGGCCCTCAGGGTTCAGCGCAAGTGTTCCTTCCCCCAGGGAAATCCCCCAGCCCCCTGCAGGCACGGTTAACCTTGTTTTGTGAAATCTAAGTCTGCTGTGCTGTGTGGCCTTGGGCAGGTCGCTTTGCCTCTCTGAGCTTCATTCCCCCCTCTGTAAGACGGAGATAATAATAGCACGTGCTGAATACATGAATTAATAGCGCATACCACTCTCATGTGACAGATAATGACACTGAGGCAGAGGAGGGAAGCTGTTACCTGTACACACAGTAAACCTAGCTCATCCCTGCTCTGCCTCTTACTGGGGTCCTTTCCACCAGGCAGGATCCTGGGACAAACATCAAGAGATCACGGAGTTTATTCAAGTTTACTCAGCTTTGGGGCAACTGGGCAAGCCGGGGCTGAGTGGCTCAGACTGGCAGAGATGGGGTGAGGCCTTTAAACTCTAAATTTCTGCTTAAATAACTTTGAAGAGGACTTGCAAGTTCACTTCCTCTGTGTCGGCATGAGGGTCAGAGACGGTGCAAGTGAGCAGCTGCCCCTTCCTGCCCGAGCTTTCCTCATCTCCCATCCTCCCCTCCCGCCCAAGAGCAACTGACGGAAGCAGACATTGGGGTGGTCAGAGGGCTGAGAACACCTTCCCCCTCCTTCCAAGGCATTGGGCAGGGTCCCTCCTCTCGCCAGGGCCCAGGTGCCCATCTTGATGGGAGATAGTGGTCAGGTCCCTGAGGCCTCCTCTTCAGCCTCGGGCGGGGCTATGCTGACGGGAACAGTGGCTGGGGGCTCCCAGGGCTGCAAGGTCAAGATTGTGGGCCAGCGGGTGCCCCCAGCCCCAGCCCCAGCTGACCACAATGATTTCCTTTTCCCCAGGATTCTCCGGGAGCCTGGGTGGGGCAAGGAGGGGGTTCCGTGGGCCCTTAGCTCAGCTGGGACAACTCCGACAGAGCCCGCCTGCCTGACCGGACCCAGGGGCACTGGCCAGGTGTGAGGTGTGGGGGTCACTCCCCTTCTCAGAGTGGGGCACCACTCCATCCTCCCGACATCTGCTGAGGAAGGCCGAGAGCAGGCCCAGTGACCCTTCAGTGGGCCCAATGCCCTGGGAGCTACACGCCCCTCTGCAGCAAAGAACGCGGTGGTCACACTGATCCCCCGGACTGGGTCCGAGTCAGACCAGCAGCAGGGGCGTGCTGAGATCTGCCAGGCACACTGGTCCTGCGGGCAGCCCCAGGAACTAGCTGAGGCCAGGGAGGGCCTGGGAGAGGACTGAGGCACTGATGAATTGCCCTTGGAGATCCAAAATGAGACGAACATCCAAACCAGGCAGACCGATGGGTGGACACCCAGAGCTGTGCATGGACCAGGAGCTCCACTGGTCAGGCAGCTCCAAGAATCCCAGTTTTGAAGATTCTACCTCAAACCCCGGACATACACCTGTGTCAATTAGGACTCAGACACCTCCCGGGAAAGCAACCAGGAGCTCCTGCTTTCCCACCAAAGGATGATTCCCAAGGAAGTGCTCCCTTCCCAGGGTGATAGGGTCCTAACGAAGCTGCCTCCCAGGTCTGCCTCCATGCACATGGGGAAACTGAGGCCGAGGGTCCCACAACCGGTCACCCCCCAGGTTTCCTGCAGCTCACTCACCTGAGCCAGGGCCCTGCTGTCGGCCTCTCCAATCTGCAGCCTGAGGCCCCAGTGCCCGGTTCTCAGGCAGGGTGGGCGGGCTGCCAGAGGTTGGCCTCTGTTCTGCCTTTTCTGGGGACCCACCAGGACCTCCGAGTACGCCGAAGTCACACCCTTCTTCCCTCCTGAGAGCGGGCGGGTCTGGGCTGAGGGCACCAGATAACCTCCCAGGCTCATCTGTGGGGCCCCATCAGAATCCCAGCCTCGTGGAGCCGGGAGGCAGTCCCTCTGTGATAGGAAACCTGGACCCAGACGGGCCCAGCCTCTGGCCCAGGCACATGGCCATCAAGGGTCAGAGTGGGCCCCGGATCCCTGTCCTGTCCTCCTGACCCTGCACCTCAGCAGAGTGGCCTGGTGTGCGGATGGGGCCCCGAGTCCTCCAACAGGGAAGGCTGTTTGCAAGAGACGTTCAGAGGACTCAGGCGGCCATCCAGAGGAAAGCAGACAGCAGCCTGGAAGAAAGGTGCTTTCAGGATGTCCTCGAGGGGGTTTCCCCAACAGGCCCAGCCACACTCAAGGTGGCAGTGAAGGCCAGGGGACCCCCCAGGCAGGAGAGTCAAGGAGTCCCTGCCCACGTTCAGAACCTTCTGGGTTATTCCAGAAGCAACAAAGAATGAATGCAGAGCCTGGGCTTTGGAGCCAGGCAGCGTTGCATGGGATTCTTCCATTTGTCACCTCTCAAAGCTTCAATGTGGGCAAGGCCCCTCCAACTGAATGAGGCCCCAAGGACCACAACCAGCCCAGTCACTACAAAGTCCTTTATTAACAAGTTGATAAAAAAAAAAAAAAAAAAGGAGAGAGAGCTGTAAAAATACTTTTCTTAGAGGCCCCGAGATGGGGAGGCACTGTGAGAACTCGCCTGGTGAGAGGGAAGGCCACTCAGCCAGAGGCAGGACCGAGACCGGAGTCCCCGTGCAAAGAGAAGGCGTGGGCCTCAGGCAGGGACCGTGCAGACACCGAGACCAGCCCAGGGAGTGGTGACGGGTTGGGGGCTTCCAGCTGGGAGCCCTGAGGGCTGCATTCCTCCGGGGTGGGTAAGGTCAGGGCAGCACCTGCCCACCCCACATGTGGGTGCACACAGGTGTCTATGTAAGAGCCGGTGCCTACACGCAGCTTACAGAGAGTGGAACGAGGGGACCCCTAGGTAGGAATGGGGGACTCATCCCAAAGCTTATGGAAATAGCTTAGAGAAGCCCCTAGAAGCCTGGGGGTAAGGAAAGAGAGCAGGCCCTGCCCTGTTCCTGCAGGGGCTCAGGAGCCCAGGGCCTCCTGCCGTCGCTGGAGGACTTCAATGACACTGCTGATACCGTCCTCAGGTACCTGCAGGCAGGTGAGCAGGAGGGAGGGGTCATGGAGGGCTGACCCTGGCCAGAGCTGGTGCGAACTGCTGGCCCAGCTGATGGCTCCCTGTGTCTACCCCCCCACCCCGCCCCCACCTCCCCAGCCCCCGGTGCTCACCAGGGCATGGTCAAAGTTGAAGGTGCTAATGTAATAGGCAGAGATGTCGGCTGCAGCCAGGGGACCTGCGATCTGGGCAACGATCCCACATTCATCTGAGGGGTGCGGAGGGGTACATGTGAGTCACCCCACTTCCCCTGTAGGCCCTTCCCAACCCCCTAACACGCGTGGAGTGGTCCTCACCGAAACCCAGGGGCTGTCCACCGATGCGTACCATCCTCCAAAGCTCCCCGGAGGAGCTGGTCAGCAGGAGGTCGCTGGGGAACCTGGGGAGGGCAGGCGGGCAGGCAGTGGGCAGGTCACCCTACCCCAGCCCCTCCCAGCCCACTCAGAGCCCCTGGGACAGGACAGCCTGGTGACCTCAGAGCGTAACGCCCTGCCCCCTCCCTCCCCGGGTCTATGGCCCACCCAGGGTCGGGGGTCACGTACTTTTTCTGCGTCTCAGCATCCATGACGATGGAGATATAACCCTCAATGAGGGAGAAGGCAAAGAAGGGGATGGAGCTGGGTTCGGGGCCGCCAGAGGCTGCCTCCTTGGGGGCACTGGGGAGGGACAGGAGGCTCAGGGGCTCTGCTGGGCACACAGCCCACTCCCATCTATTCCCAGTCCCAAGCCCCGGGAAGGGGCTGGCTCTGGGTCGCTCTGAGCAGGCCCCTCTGGATCTGGGCTACTACGTTATCTTGTCCCACAGCCCTGACCTCCTCAAGACGCAGGGAAAGGATGACGAGCCCTGCCTTTGCCAAAGACAAAGGACCCCAGGAACAGGGGGGGCCTAAGCAGTGCCTGGGCTAGCGGATGGCTCTGCTATCACAGCAGGAGAGGCTCCCCTAAATGTCAGTGAGGGCACATGGGTGTCTCTGGCTGCTGGAACACCGCTACATAGAACAGGGCATGAAATGACAGCACCGAGGGGCAGGGTGGAAGGTGGTGGCTCAGAGCACAGGAAATAGTGGTTTGGGAACCGAGGGGGTAAAGGAGACCGGGGGCTCACCTGTGTGAGTAGAAGAGGACGTCAATGAGTGTAGTGGCGATGGCTGGCAGTGTCTCGGGGTCCAGGGTGAGGACACAAAAACGGTTCTGCGGGCTCTGGATGGGGTGCACCGTGGGGCTGGGCCCTGCTCAGGAGGGACCCGGCAGCTGTCAACAGGTGTCTGTGGGCTGGGGCGCCCCCTGGTGGCCAGTCAGGGAGGAGCCGGGCCTGGCTTGGAGCGGTGCTCTCCAGGCACACAGGCCTGGATTACCCCAGCCTCAGTCTCCTCATCTGGTGAAGCGGACAACGCCTGCTTGTCTCCCCATGCCCACAGACCCACCTGCCCAAGGGAAGGGGCCCTAGCAGGGTTTGGGTGTCAGGGGGCGACCCTCAAGCCCTCACCATGCTGGGCACGGGGAAAGCCATTGCTGGAATCGTCCCTGGCTATGGGCACAGGCTCTCCGCCCACCTCGCGGTAAATGTTGAACTCCTGGGCCAGCGTGTGGATCACCATGGACAGGTCCTGCTCCCGCACCTGGGCCAGGAGGAGACGGCACATCATGCAGGTCCCTGGGCACCACTGCCCACCCTGCTGGGCACCTGTGGGAAACTCACCAGGATAAAGTCCGTCTGGTAAGTGGACAGCATTAGCACGGAGACGTGGTGCTCGGCCAGCGGGGTGATGACCGAGCGGGCAATCTTGGTGACCCCAGCAGCCTGCACTGCCGTGGCTGCATTGCTGTGAGATGAGACGTTCAGCACCAGCCATGTGGCTTCAGCAACTTGTAGGAATTCAGAGGGGGGCAGCTCTGCAGGCAGGGGGCACATGCCCGGTCAGGGTCTCAGTTTCCCTGTCTGTGCCTTGGAGAGCCCTGCCAAGGTAAGGGCAGGTCTGGAGACTGGGGCTGCCCTCCCCACCCCCCAAGTTCTGCATTTGAGATCCGCATATATGCTATGACTGAAAACCATTTCAGGTGCTGGCCCACAGTGGATCAGAACTTCCCAATTAAATCAAGATCTCCAGATTCAGATGGGGCCTGGCTTCAAATCCTAGCGTCACCACTTACTTGCTGTGAGACCTGGAATTAAGAGATTTAACCTCTCTGCGCTTCATTTTCCTTATCTGTGAAATGGGAGAATAGTGCCTACACATGAGGGGGTTCTGTAGGTTAACAGAGGCGTTACACCACCTGGCACCACCAGGGGTCGCCAGCAGATCAGGCTAGCCCGGAAGAGACCTTGCCCGACTTCCCTGCATTACAGACTGGGAAACTAAAGCCTGAAGCCCAGCAGTGGGGGGGGGGG
>PVIY010064647.1:0-10084 GCA_004026745.1 Myrmecophaga tridactyla
TCTTTCAGTCAGAACTTTAAAATAACTTTGTTCCTGGGTGCATGGGTGGTTCAGTGGTAGAATGCTCAACTTCCATGCCAGAGACCTAGGTTCGATTCATTAGGCCATGCATCCCCCCAAAAATAAATAAATAAATTACAGAAAAGAAAAAAATGCTTTTGTTCCCTTATTGTCTGGCCCTTATTGTTTCATAGAGCATGTCAACAACAGTTTCTTTTTCTTCTGTAATAGTGTGTTTATTTGCTAGCTGTTTTCTAGATTTTCCTTTCATTTGTGCTTTCTACCAATTTCACTAAAATGTTTTGAAGTGTCCTAGTCCTTGTTATAATCTTGCTTGTTTTTGACAGTCTTCTGGAATATGTAAATTTACATTTTATCCAATTTGAGGAAACTTTCAGCCATTAATGTGTCAAAACATTCTTATCCCCATTCTAACCCATTTTCCCCTTTGAAACTCTAACAACATGTGTTTTAGACAATTTTATATTGTTTACCAGATCTCTGAGGCCTTTTCCCTTTTTAAAAACTCTCCATATTTCAAATTGGATAATTTCTATAGCTCTGCCTTAAAATTCACCAACCTTTTTTTCCTACCAGCTCCAGTTTGCTTTTAAGCCCTTTCAGCCAACTTTTAATTTCATTTTCTGGTTCAACTAGTTATATTTTCTGCTGAGATTCCCTATCTTTTCACTCAAAATCACACTTTCTTTTATGACTTTCAATTTATTTTTTGTAAATGATTTATAGTATTATGATGCATCCAACATCTGGGCTGTCTTTTGTCTGGTCTCTATGAACTGCTTTTATTCTTAGTTGTAGGTAGTATCTTTCCTGGACTATTTAGTAAAATTTATTCGTACACTGAACAATTCGTTTGATACGCTGTTGTCTCTGAATTCAGCTTTCTCTGAAGAGGGTTAAATGTAATTCTAGCATGTAATAAACTATTGGCCCATCAATTTGTCTAGATTTGGTTTACATTTTGATAGGGCAGATATATGGAAAGTTTGTTACCTGAAGGTCTCTAACATGGCAGAATTTAATCTCCAAACACTGTCCTTCCTGCAGAACTACTTGAGGCTTATTCCCTGTCTCTGCTAGAGTTTAGTAGAATAAGCCAGACTAGAAAATGGTCATCCTTAGGTATGATTTTTTTTTCTGATATGAAAGTTTGTCATCCTAGAGATATGAAAGAAGCTGATCTGTATAAGACTAATATACAGCAGGATTCAGACTAAAGGATATATTGTCCATATTTTAAAATTTCAACCTTTGTGTGAGACCAAAGGGAGAGATGTTTATTTGGTGCATAATTTATATTTTGGGTAACATAGTACCTAATTAAACTTTTATGATCAGTTTAGTTGAACACTATAAGTACGTGGAATCCTGATTAGGGCATGAGATTTTGTTGGTTTGTCCAGGTTAATGTGATGCCCCAATATATCCCAGAGTAATCCATGCAATGAATAAAGAAATATTTGCAAAATCCCCTTTAGGGACTGGGAAGAAAGGAGGATATATACAATTTTCCCTTTTGGAGAATTTCTGATATTCTTACAAGCAGTGGGGCCAATCAAACAAATAGGCCAAGCCCTAAATCTTGAGGTTTGCCCCTGTGAAAATTATTCCTGCAAAGGAAAGGTTAAGAGTCACTTTAAAATCATGCCAGTCACCTCCAGAGAACCTCTTTAGTTGCTCAGATGTGACCTCTCTCTTTAAGTCAACTTGGCAAGTGAACTCACTGCTCTCCACCACCATACATGGGATGTAATTCTCCCTGGCACCATGAGGCAGAAATCCCAGTATGAGCTGGGACTCAGCATGAAGTCATTGAGAAAGTTTTCTTAACCAAAAAGTGGAATAGAGAAACAAGACAAAATAAAGTTCAGTGGCAAAGAGATCTCAAAAAGAGTTGAGAGGTTATCCTGGAGGTTATTTTTATGCATCATACAGATATCCTTTTTTAGTTTATAGTGTATTGGAGTGGCTGAAGGGAAGTACCTGAAATTGTTGAATTGTGTTCCAGTAGCCATGATTCTTGAGGATGATTGTATAAAGATATAACTTTTACTATGTGACTGTGGAATTGAGAAAACCTTAGTTCTGATGCTCCTCTTATCTAGGGTATGGACTGATAAGTTAAAAATGGATAAAAATAAATAAAAGCAGAGATAAGGGGTAAAATAAATTGTGTAGATGGAAATATCAGTGGTCAATGAGAGGGGGGCAAGGGATATATGAGTTTCTTCATTTTTCTTTTTATTTCTTTTTCTGGAGTGATGTAAATATTCTAAAAAATGATCATGGTGATGAATACACAAATACATGATGATATTGTTAGTCATTGATTTTACATTATATATGGACTGTACATGTGGATTTTTCAATAAAAATATTTTTAAAAAATATATTAAAGCATGATTGTAGGATCAAGATAAAGAAATTCTGACCTCCCTACCTAAGTCATAACTCTAAAGTCTCCAAATGTTTTTATCCAATACTTTGTTCTGCTATCAATTCTGTTTCAGCTGCTTGAAGGCCAGTGTTGCATATTAAATCCCTTTAGATGTGCTGCCTGGATTTCTGAGGTAACCGCTTTGCAAAACTTCTCTTCTCTGGAGCACTTCCCCACAGATTACAGACATTAAATGCCATTAAAATTTTATCACTGCTTTCTTGGCACAGCAGAAATGCCATATTCTTATTAAACTCCAGCTTTGAGAACTGCCATTTGGAAATTTTCTTCAGCAGAGATGAAATTATAGTGAAGTGTAGCTTTATGAGTTTCTGTTTTCTTAAGGGTAGCAATCATGTGCTATTGTTAGACAACAGTCTAACACCTGAAAATAATTGCCACATATATTTTTTCTGGTCAATTGCCTTTCTGCTTTGAGATGGTTTAAAGCCTGGATTAAAGGAGACTGCTTAAGATTTGAAACAACTCTTAGATTCCTAACCTTCTATGGGCAGGAAGTAGTCTGAACAATGTGTTCCTCCACAAGCAAGGCATATATTCAAACATGTATAAAAATATAGCTAAGAAGAAGATTTCCCCTACAATCTAAAAAGAAGTTATAGGGAAAGGCTCTATCTCCATGCCTGAAACAGGCAAACAGAAAGACAAAATACATGAAATATTGGCTTTTAGACATTAGATATCATGCAGTGCAGAACAGTGAGTCCTGAGAACTTGGAAACAAGCAAGTTGCTGTATGACCCTCCCAGGTTTTTATCTAGACAAAATTTATAGACCAAGCACAGAGGAGGGGATCTAGGTAGGGAGCCTGGCCAACTGGCTAAATTGAGGAGTTGAAGTAGAGAGTGTAGGGAGGCCAAAGTAGCTGCAGTTTGTAGATCAGAGGACCAAAGAGGAGAGAATTTCAGAGAGAAAGAGCTCCAGAGATCTGCATCTGGTTCCTTTTGTAAGTCTACAGCCCGGTACTCACCAGTATACATGTGCGTGGTGGCTTGGAGATGTGTACCCCAGAAAAACATAAACCATATTCTTAATCTTAACCCATTCCTGTTGAAGATGTTACTTCTGTTAAGGTGTGGAACAATGGAATTAGGATGAATCTTAACCCAATACTGGAGTCCTTTTAGAGAAGTTTGCAGAGAGAAGCCATAAAGAGCAGCCAGAAGCTAGAGTCAATGGAATCTGGAAGAGAAAGGAAGAGATGCTGTCACATATATTCCCATGTGATGAAAAGCACAAGACCCAGAGATTGGTGGCCAGCTAGAAGATACTTCCCCTGAGAGGAAGCAAGCAAGCTTAGCCTCTGTAACCATGAGCCAAGAAATTCCTGTTTTTGAGCCAACTCATTGTCTTGTATTTGCTTTAGCAGCTGGGAGACTAAAATAATGTGAGAAAACAAAACAAAACAAAACCGAAAGCCAGTTAAGGAACCACCAAAAATAATTAGGTAGAATAATCCCAGTAGCACATGGAGGACTGGATAGAAGTTGTGTTCCCACCAGTCAGAGTATAAAAGCTTCATAACTCATGAGACTTCAGGTAGAATACTTAGACATCACTGTAGTAGCAGGGAAAAAATAGCAGTAGACAAGAGCTTTCAATTGCTCTTCCCATTCAAGCTGAAAATCAAGCCTTTAAAGGATCATACTGCACATCTTGTAAATTAGTTATATGCCAGATAAAGCTTAAGTATAGTTATAGAAATATCAAAATATCTAGTACACTACAAAGTAAAATATCATTTGAAATTCCAATAAAGATTACCAGTCATGCAAATAAGCAAGATAAAAATCATTAAAATAATTCAAAATCGTACAGATGATATAATTAGTGGGAAAGAACATGAAAACAGTTATTACAACTGCATTCCAAATGGAGGAAAATTAGCATATTGTGTAGGAATGGAGGAAAAATTGAGCATATTGAGTAGAGATATGGAAGACATAACAAAACCTAAATTGAGCCTCAAGAGAAAAAACTATCAGTTAACTTATATATAAACAAATATAAGATATCTTAACTACACAGAGAGAAAAGATTGTAAAAAAATAGCAGAGCTTCAGAGAGTCTAGGCACAACTGCAAATGGGCTTAATATAGGAGTAATTTTAGACCCCAAAAGAGAGGGAGAAGAAGAGAAAATATTTGAAGAAATAGTGGTCAAAATATTTCCAAATTTATGAAAACTGTACACCCACAGAGCAAAAACCTTGGAAAGCCCAAGCAAAAGAAATATGAAAAAAAAAACAAAAAACTACAACATGGTAAATATTTCAAAATTGCTTAAAGCCAAGGATAAAGAGAATTTTAAAAGCATCCAGAGTAAAAGGACAAATTACAGACAGAAGAACCAAGAAGAGATTGCAGATTTCTTTTGTGAAAATCCTGATCCAGAGTTGCAGGAACAGTTTAAAATACTGATGAAGAAAATTCTGTCAACTGTAAATTCTATACCCAGTGAAATTATCTTTTAAAAATGAAGTTGAAATAATTTTCTCTTGATTGTTTGTTTCCTTGTGGATTTTTTTTAACTGTAATCTCATTTTCTTGTCTCATATTTTACATAAATACATTTTTCTCTTTTTCATAACTACTTCCACTTCTACAAGGCAGATATTCTATTCATTTTAATATGAATTTTAATTTTTTATTACAAAATGTGTATTTTTTTATTCATATATTTATCTACTCATTATTTGTTTGTCTTTTATTGTGCACTAGGTTTGTAAAGTCTTCTAGTTTTGGATTAGCATCACCAATCTTTTAAATTAAATACATCATATATTGCATGAGAGTCTTCACTATAGTTTTCTTGCCTTTCTCTCAGTGATGAATTTCAAGGTGACATCCAAGCACCCGCCACAACAAAAGCCCAACCAAACCAAATCAAATTAGACAAACCAAACAAAAAACTCTTGAGAACATTATGGTAATGTCCTCTTACAGATTAAGTGACTATTTGGGGGAACTACCTGCAACTTCCTACATTCCCATCATCAAAACCCAGGAGTTTCTCTAAACCCACATCTCCACTTACACTTGGTATTAGCTAGAGTTATAGTTGTTGCCATTGTAAAATATATATAGTGCAAATAACATTTTTTCTCATTATTGCATTTGACAAAATTCAACATCCTTTTCTTATAAAAACACTTCAAAACATAGGAATGTTTTGATATGTTTGTTATCAATATGATAAAGCACATATATAAAAACCTGATAGCCAGCAACATATTCAATGGAGAGAGACTGAATACTTTCCCACTAAGATCAGGAATTGACAGGGATGTCCTCTGTCCCCACTATTATCTAACATTGTACTAGAAGTTCTAGATAGAGCAATCAGGCAGGACAAAAAAATAAACGGCATCCAAATTGGAAAGGAAGAAGTAAAACTCTCATTATTTACAGATGACATGGTACTAGGAAAATCCTAGGAATTCTACAACAAAGTGACCTGAGCTAGTAAACAAATTCAGCAAGGTGGTGGGATATAAAACTAATGTGCAAAAATCAGTAACATTTCTATACTCAAGCAATGTCCTAGCTTGTAGGAGCAAGAGTTAAAACAAGACCCACAGAATTTGTTGGGAGCACCTGGCCTCAGGGTGGTGGTGGCAGTAAACTGTGGAGAGGAAGAGAATGTTTACCCCAAATGGTTATGTTAAGTATGAAGGAAGAGAGCACTGAAAAATAAGCACTGTTCCCTCAGGAAATGCATGCATGCCTTTTGTCACCCTGTAGTATATAGGCTGGATCTAGTTAAGAATAAAGTTGTCTGTTGTCTGTTATTGTTGACCTTCAGACCCCCTGATCCCGTCTCTTTCTCATCATTCCTTAATATCCTTCGAGCTCTGTTCCATAGGAAGCAACACTAGCTGAGTAATCATTTAAGGAAAAAATTCCATGCAAAATAGCAACTAAAAGGGCAGGCCACTGTGGCTCAGCAGGCAGAGCTCTCACCTGCTATACTGAAGGTCTGGAGTTCGATTCCTGGTGCCTCCTGCCCATATGCAAAAAAATAAAAAATAAAAAAAAATAGCAACTAAAAGAATCAGGTACTTATGAATGAACTTACCTAGGGACATAAAGGACTTGTACACAGAAAACTACGTAACATTGTTAAAAGAAATCAAAGATCTAAATAGGTGGAAAGACATTTCCCTGCTGAAAGATATGAAGTCTAAATATAGCTAAGATGACAATTCTACCCAAATTGATCTGCACTTTCAACAGAGTACCAATCAAAATTCCAACAACCTACTTTGAAGACTTGGAAAAGCTAGTTATCAAATTCATCTGGAAGGGAAAGAGACCCCAAGTAGCTGAAAGCATCCTAAGAAAAGAAGAACAAAGAGGGAGGATTAACATTTCCTGGGTTTAAAATTTATCATAAAGACACAGTGGTCAAAACAGCATGGTACTGACACAAAAACAGAAGTATTTACCAATGGAATTGAATTAAGAGTGCAGAAATAGACCACCGAATCTATGGTCAACTGAATTTTTATAAGGCCCCCAAATCCAATGACCTGGGACCAAACAGTCTTTTCAATAAATGAGCATGTAATTACTGGATATCAATGCCAAGAGAATGAAAGAGGACCCTTACCTTCTACCCTGTACAAAAATTAACTCAAAATGTATCAAACACCTAAATATAAGAACTAGCAGCATAAAGCTTCTAGACGAAAATATAGGGAAATATCTTCAAGACCTAGTAATAGGGGGTAGCTTCTTAAATTTTCCACCCAAAGCACAGGCAACAAAAGAAAAATAAAAAGATAAATGGGAACTCTTGAAAATTAAATACTGCTACACTTCAGAAGACTTTGTCAAAAAAGTAAAGATACAGCCAACTCAATGGGAGAAAATATTTGGAAATCACATATTGGACCAGAGTTTTGATATCCTGTATACATAAAGAAATCCTACAACTCAACAACAAAAGAACATATAACCCAATTATAAAATGGGCTACAGATATGAATGGACATTCTTTTGAAGAGCAAATACAGATGGCTCAAAAGCACATGAAAAGATGCCCATTTTCATTAAGTATAAGGGAAATGCAGATCAAGACTACAATAAGATACCACTTCACACCTTTCAGAATGGTTGCTATTAAACAAACAGGAAACTTTAAATGTTGGAGAGGATATGGAAAAATTGGGGCACTTATGCACTGCTAATGGGAATGTATAATGGTGCAGCCGCTATGGAAGATAGTTTAGCGTTTCTTTAGGAAATTAAATATCGAGTAGCCCTATGACCCAGCAATAGCACTACTTGGTATATACCCAGAAGAGGTGAAAGCAGTGACACAAACAGACATTTGCACACTGATGTTCATAGCAGCATATTCACAATCACCAAAAGATGGAAACAAACCAAATGCCCATTAACAGATGAGTGGATTAACAAAATGTGGTGTATACATACAATAAATAATTATGCAGCAGTAAGACAAAAACGTTATTCTGAAGCACATGACAAGATGGATGAGTCTTGAGGACATAATGCAGAGTGAGTTAAGACAGACACAAAAGGATAGACATTGTATGACTCCATTTTTTTAACCATTGTAAAAATAAAATTGGAGGCTTAGAATACAGAATATAGGGGACATAGAGATAAATAAAAGTTAGGGATGAGTGAATGGTTAGTTGATGAGGTTGAACTCAAACATAAGGGAGTGGATAAAAGTGAAAGCAGTTCTCTAGTGGGTCTATAAGTCTATAAGTAACATCATCATACTGAAGGTGAACATGATTGAAAAGGGTTGTATAGACCTATGTATCCCACTGATTAACACTACAAATATAAATAAGTTCTTGCAAGAACTACTTCAAAGGTATGATTCATGCACAAACATACCCTAAGACCAGGGTACAGGGAGAAAGCTGCTATTGCATGCTATGGACTGTGTTTAACAGGAAAACATCAGCACTACCACAGCAACAGCAGAGATAAATAATGGGGGGAGGGGCAAGAGTTATGGTTTAGATTTCTCATGTCATGAGGGTGTATTTATTGTTTATTTTTCTCTTGGGGACAATTAAATTACCTAAAATTGAGGGTGCTAATGGACTGTGGACTTTGGGCATTATACATGATGCCTGATGAATGCAGTTGGTTGAAGGATGCATTGATTGAGAAGTAGATTGACAAACAATGGTGTATACATATAATCGAAAATTGTGCTGCTACAAAAAAGAATGATGTTGTGAGGCATGCAATGATGTGAATGAATTTGTGGGACCTTTGGTGAGGCAAATTAAGCCAGAAACAAAACAACAATTACTGTATGGTCTCCTTTAAAAAATGCTTATAAGAAAATAGGGGCCTAGATTGTAAGCTCTTATATCAGACATATTTAGTCCGGAGTGGTGATTATTATTTATGGATTTTGAGAGGCTGTTTTATATATGCATAGCTTGGTATTTAGAGATAAAAATGAAGCTGATCAGGGTGGGATTAAGGTAATTCAGAACACAAGGGTAAGGAAGATATTGTCTATATTTTAGAATAACACCTACTCTTTGAGACCAAAGGAAGAAAGTTTCATTCTGTCCAGAACCTAAATTTTCTGTAGCACGTAATTGAATTCATTCTGTATAGCACATTTGAACAACTGAAACACAGGGAGCCCAGGATAAGAAGGAGGGCCTTTAATCCTGTATAGTTTAATGTAACGCCTGGATACATCCTAGAACATATTAAGCAGATAATCAAAAAGCATTGGCAAAGTCCCTTGAGGGTTAGAAGAAAAATATGGAACTATTGAACTTTAACACTGGTGGGGGGGACTGATACTGTGTCAAACTTTAGGGACGCCCAGATCAATAGGCCATGCCCTTGACCATGAGACATACTCTTGTGAAGCTTATGTATGTAGCAGAGAAGCTTAGACTACCTATAGGCATGCCCAAGAGTTACTTCTGGAGGACCTCTGTTGTTGCTCAGATGTGGCCTTGCTCTCCTTAAGCCCAATTCTGTAAGAGAATTCCCCCTCCTCACCCCTACGTGGGACCATGGGACATGACATCCAGGGGTGAAAGTCTTCCGGGCGGCATGCGAGATGACTCCAGGGATAAATCCAGCCCTGGCACTGTGGGATTAACAATTCCATCCTTACCAAAAGGGGGGAAAAGCGTAACTAATAAAGTATCAATGGCAGAGAGAGTTCAAATAGAGTCTAGAGGCTACTCTGGAGAACACTCTTACACAAGTTTCTGTTAGACATTCTACCTATCATAACTTTCCAAACCCCAACCAAAACCATTCCAGATAATCCTAAAGAATACCTAGGGTGATATATAAGATTCTGCAAGGGTTCCATGCACTAGTGTAACTTTCCAGAAACCTACACCTTCAAGATGGGCCCCTGGACCAGATGAGTCCTGAAATCTAGAGGACCCAGCTTCTCCAGAACATTAGCTAGTTTCATCTTCCTGCCCATATTAATGACAGCCACTTCCGTGTTGGACATGGTCAGTCAGAGCAGGCAGGGTTCTGTACAACAGGGACTGAGGAGGTTGTGAATTTTATTTTTTATATGTGTATTTTGGAGTGTAAACTTTTTTTTAGCTATGATACTTAACAA
>PVIY010064648.1:0-10088 GCA_004026745.1 Myrmecophaga tridactyla
CTATGAACCAGAGCTCTGAAGTCAGATAAAGCAGGGTTCAAAACCTATTTTAGTCATTTACTAAATAAGGCACTTTTGGCAAGTTACTTAACCTCTTTCAGCTTCCATTTCCTCATCTGTAAATGGAGAAAACTGGAAAATTATCCATCATTGTTATTATCTGTGAGCAGTCACTGAGATACTCCATTTAAAGTATCAAATGCCCACTGTCCGACTGATACTAGAAGAAATAAAGACTAATTCAACTTTTAAACTTCTTCAAGTAAAAATAATTCTATGCTTTCACACAATAAATCAATCATTCTAGTACCTTGCACATGATAGATGCTCAGCAAATGTTCTGTGAATTTATTAATTTGTCCTATTATTTCATATTTATTAAGGACCTACTTCTATAAAATAATAAAAGTTATGTAGATGGTCTTGAACAAACTATTATGCATGAGAGCTACTCAATAAAATATAAATGATATATATATCACTTTTTAAATTTTACAAATCATAGTTTATATGCAATATCTATGACATTGTGGAACATTTTAAAAATTATTTCCCTGCCTCTGAGAGGCTTTCCCTTTTATTTTTTGCTTAAAATTTCAGTAAATATATGAATTATATGCAACACAGGAACTGACTATAATACTGCACATTTCACTGTTTTTTTTTTTTCATTAGGATATTTGGAACTGGTTTATAACTTGGTTGCTTTGTAAATTACTTATCTAGAAAATATTGTTTGCCTCACAGTGTTTCAATTTCACATTGTTTAATATAAGAGATTTTTTTCCCAAGGGACCACATGAAAACTACGGCTTTGAAATAAAAAAGATGTACACTGGTGAACTTTCTTTTAAACATTATTTCTTTAAACATTTTATTTTGAAATAATCTCAAAAGTACAAGACAGTTGCAAAAAATAATGAAAGCACATACATAAAACTCCAATATGCTCCTACCCCCCCAGATACCTAGATCCACTAACTTACATTATTCCACTTTTGCATTCCATTCTATCATCCATATATCTTTCTATTTATTTATCTATTGTCTAAACAGTTGAGAAAAGGTTGCATATATTATGCTCCTTAAACATTTACTTAATGTTCCTTCTACAGTTCCCAAGAACAAGGACACTCATTTAGGTAACCACCTTAAATATAGTTATCAAGTTCAAGAAATCTAACATTGTATGGTATACTCTAAAGACACATTATGGCTATAAAATTAATGATAGCCAGTAAGTATACTAAAATGGCTCATGAGTCTGGCACAGCATGCCACTCAGGAGTAGATGCAATTCTAACCAAGGGACTTTTGCAGTCAAGGTTGCCTCAGCACAAACATAACTTTCAAAAACTTTAAAATAAGGCTCAACCTTCCGTGATTGGTTCCAATGTCCTTTATGAAAGAAACACCCAATAACTGACCTGTATTGAATACAGGTATATGAGAAGGAAGAAATTCCCCCAAATTTGAGAGTTGTCTCTTGATGGAGACCTTTCCAGTTGGTCATTTGCACGATGTTCTTAATGTAAGGTGCCACAGCAATGGCACGCTCCCACGATTACTCTTTTAAGGGTACTGCTTGAATAAACATGCTTCCTGAGACTCATCTTTGAAGTGGACTGAGCTAAAGGGCAGACGATGCCCCTGGGAACTTTGCCATCCATAGACTCTGGTAGAGTGAAAAAGTTTACAATCTGTACTTGAATTTTTAATATATCCTAATAATATCCTTTTGGTATTTCTCCTCTGTTATAAGATCCAATCTGGGGTCATTTATTGCCTTGAGTTGTTTTCATTTCCTTAATGTCTCACTCCCTCTTTTTCTAATTATGGAAACATATAAATACATGAACTTTCCTGAGTATGCAGTTTGGTAGGATGAGCATACTCACAATGTTGTATTATCCTCACCACCAACTGTTACCAGAATTCCCCAATCCTGTGCCCATTATGGCTTTAACTCCCCCTTTTCCTGGTAACCAGTACTCTAGTTTCTGTCTCTACAAATTCACTTTTTCTAGCTATTATTTGTAAAGTGGGATCATACAATACTGTCCCTTTGTGTTTGACTTATTTCACTCAGCATGACATCTTCAAAGTTCCTGTTGTTGTAGAATGTATCAGAACTTCATTCCTTTCCAGGGTTGAATAATGTTTCATACTACATATGTACTACATTTTTGTTTATCCATTCTTCCGCTGATGGACATTTAGATTGTTTTCACTTTTTGGCTATTATGATTAATGATTCTATGGATAGTGGTATACAAATATCTTTCCAGTTCCCTGGTTTCAATTCTCTTGAATATATTCTTAGAAGTGAGCTTCAGGGTCAAAGTGGGGAATATGTTTAACTTTTTGATGAACTACCAAACTGCTTTCCACAGCAGCTGTACCATTTCATGTTCCCAACAGATAATATATAATAAGGTTTCCATTTTACCACATTATTGCCAACATTTGTTAATTTCCATTATTTAATAATTGGAACATAGTCTTATTGAGGGTCCCTTATACAAGCACATTGTTTCTCTTCTGACTTTCAGAAGGCTTTCTTTATCTTTGGCATTCAGTAGTTTGATTATGATGTGTCTCTAAGATTATCTTGTTTGACATTTGTTTAGCTATTTAGATATGTATGTTAATGTCCTTTTTTTTATTTGAGAAGTTTCAGCCATTCTTTCTTTGACTATTCTCTCTGATGCTATATTTCTTTTCCTTCTGGACTCTCAAAATCCCAAAACCATATATTGTTATGCTTGATGGTATCCCAAAGGTCTCTCAGGGTCTTCATTCTCCATTCTTTTTACTTTCTGCTCCTCAGATTGGATATTTTCAATGGTCTTATCTTTGAGTTCATTGATTCTTTCTTCTTCCAGTTCCAATCTGATGTTGAACCCTCTAGGGTACTTTTGTAATTTCTGTGATTCTGGTCTTCAGCTCTGTTTGGTTCCTTTTCATGATTTTTGTCTCTTTATTGACATTCTTTTTGTGTTCATTCATCATTTTTCCTGATTTCATTTAGTTCTTTGTTCATGTTTTCCTTTATCTCTTTGAGCATGTTGAGAGTTATTTCTTTAAAATATTTGTGTGCTGTCCAAGCTCTGGTCTTCTACTTTGAAGGTTTCTGATTATTTTTCCAGCTTTTTTTTTTTTGGCACAAACCACCATTTTCTGTTTCTTTGCATGTTTTTGTAATAATTTGCTTCACTTGGGCATTTTGATATATTTTAAGGTGCCATTTCTAAAATTTAGATACAGGGGCATGGTTTTTTTTAAGCTTGTATCCAGTTAGATTTTGTTTCTTCATTATAGAACATGTAGGCTTACTGAGCAATCGGGCATAAAATATAGGATTCCACTATACTGTGCCACCACCAACATATTCCACTGGTGTGGGATGTGTGCTATCCTTGATGATATCACATTTTTATAATTGTACTGCTAATTAGAATCCATGGTTTAACATGGATTTTTTTAAAGTTTCTATTCTGCTAGCATATATAAAATGCTCTTTTAACCATATTCATATATATATTTTAAGTGCTGTTAGTTACGTTCACAATGTTGTGCTACTGTCACCACCATCCATTATCAAAACATTTCCATCATTCCATATGGGAACCCTGTACATATTAAGCCTGAATTTCCCATTCTCTATGTCTACCCCATTCCTTGGTTACATATGTTCTAGATTCTGACTCTGTGCGTTTGCTCATTCTAATTGTTCCAAATCAGTGAAATCATACAATGTTCATCCTTTTGTGTCTGGATTATTTCACCCAACAAGATGTCTTCAAGTTTCATCCATTTTGTCACATGCATCAGGACTTCATTCCTTTTTACAGCTGGATAATATTCTATTCTATGTGTATACCACATTTTATATACCTGTTCATCAGTTGATGGACACATAAGGTGCTTCTATCTTTTTGTAATTGTGAATAACACTGCTATGAACATCAATGTGCAAAAATCTGTTCTAGTCCCTGATTTCAATTCTTTGGGGTATATATCTAGTAATGGGATTGCTGGGTCACATGTTAGTTCTATAATTAACTTTCTGGAGAAGGATTCATGTGCATATGTGAAGAATGTGTATTCTGTTTTTGTTGGGTAAAGTGTTCTATATATGTCTGTTAGGTCTATTTAGTTTAGAGTATTTCCTCAAGTCTTGTATTTCCTTATTGACCTTCTGACTAGATGTTCTATCCATCACTGAGAGTGATGTTTTAAAATCTCCTACTGTTAATGCAAAACTATAAATTTCTCCCTTGAAATTTGTCAGTATTTGTTTCATATATTTTGGGACTCTGCTGCTAGGTACATATATACTTATAACTGTGACCATCTTCTTGTTGAATTGTCACCTCTATCAGAATATAATTACCATCTTTGTCTCTCTGAACTGTTTTTGACTTATAATCTAATTTATCTGATATTAATAGTCACCCCAGCTCTCTTTTGGTTACTACTTCCATAGTATATCTTTTTCATCATTTTACCCTTAACCTACTTGTATTTTTGAATTTAAGGTGACTCTCTTGCAGATAGCGTATAGCTGGGTCACACATTTTTATCAATTTTGCCAACCTTTGCCATTTGACTGGAAAGTTTAATAATTTATATTTAGCATCACTACTGATAATATAGGATTTTCTTCTGCCATTTTGTTATTTAGCCTTTTAAGTCATACCTTTTTTGTCCCTGACTTCCATTAATGCCTACTTTCATATTTATTTGCTTTTTTTCATATATATTTTTCATCTATTTTCTTTGTTGTTACCATATGGTTAAAATTTAACATCCTAAATATATAACAATCATATTTGGTTTAATACCAAATTTATTTCAATAGTAGGCATATATTCTTTCCGTATACCATTCTGTCCTCCCACTAATTTTGTGCTTGCTGCTATTGATACCTTTGCACATTGTATGTCTAAAAACATAGATTAATAATTACCTTTGATACCATTTGTGTTTAGCACCTGTAGGAAGTGAAAAGTGGATTTACATACCAACAATATGCTAAAATATACTGGCATTTATAATTATCCAAATGGCTAACTTTATCACGAGTCTCTGTTTCTTTATGCTGCTTTTGACCACTGTCTAGTGTCTTTTCCTTCCAGTCTGAAGAATTCCCTCTAGCATTGCTGATAGGGCATGTCTAGTGGTGATGAACTCCCTCAGCTTTTGTTTATCTGAGAATGTCTTAATCCCTTTCTTATTCTTCACTGGTAGGTATTTTCTTTTGGCACTTTATGTATTTCAATCCATTGCCTTCTTGCCTCCATGGTTTCTGATAAGAAATCAGCAGTTAATTTAATTGGAACGCTCATGCAGATAACACATTGCTTTTCTCTTGCAGCTTCCAGAAACCTTGGCTTGTCTTTGGCATTTGATATTGTGATCGATATATGATGGACTATATTTTTCTTCATATTTATCCTTTTTGGTGTTCTGTGAGCTTCTTGTATGTGGATGTTCATGTCTACTGCAAAGCTTTGGAAATTCTTTCTCATGATTTCTTTGATCATTCCTTCATACCCTTCTCTCTTCTTCTTCTGAAACTCCCACAATGCATATATTGCTGAATTTGATGCTTTCCCATAGCTGTTCTAGTGTATTTTTGCTTTTAATATTCATTTTTCCTCTCTGCTCCTCAGCCTGACTTCTTTTAAGTGTCTTGTCTTCAGGATCATGATTATTTTTTCTGATAGCTCTAATCTGCTCTCAAGACCCTCCTGGGCATTTTTCACTTCAGTTATTGTATTCTCAACTCCAGTAGTTCTGTTTAGCTCCTTTATAAGATTTCTATCTCTTTATGAGACTCTCATATTGCTCCTTCATTGTTTCCCTGATATCCTTTAGTTCTATAGCTTCAGTTATGAGCATTTTTAAGATCATATTTTAAAAGACTTTGATTGATATGTTCACATTCTTGTCTTCTCTGTTGGTGTTTTCTAGGTTTTTATCTTCTTCTATTGCATGGGCTATCATGTCCTATTTCTTTGTTTTACTCTCTTTTGTTTCATGCTGTACATTTTAATATTTTAAAATATTGATTATTAGATTAATTCCCTGGTATCATTGTTTCTTGGTTTTGTAACCAATTGGTGATTCAGCAGAGTTTTTCTTCATCTTCATCCCTCCCATCAGGAAGGTCTACTGAAGGCAAATGGAGTGTTCAGGGTTTTCTTTGTCTTTCTGGGCCTCAGCCTTGTCTTAGGCTTTTGCTTCTTTGTTGTTTTGGAATTCCCCTGTTTATAGGAATTTCATTGTCTCCTCTATTTCCCAGAGACAAACATGTCCTCCCTCATGTTTGAAGCTGGATGGCTTTGTCCCGAACTGTTGCCTTCTATAGATTTTTACAGTATTTTCATTGTCTCAAGGTGTTTTGCCTGGGGGAGAGATTCTGGAAGGAGGGACATGAGGAAGGCCTTTTCCAAGTCAGTCTTTCTTAGCCAAAACAGGGCCAGGAATCCATGAAGGGGCACAGGCCAGCTCCACAGTGCCCTGGAGAGGGGATCAGGGAGAACATCAAGAGCTTATCCAATAGCTCTTCAAAGCTGAGTTTCCTGGCCTGCCCAGCACATGCAGTCCTTCAGCTAACTGTTCCCCTGAGCTCTGATGAAGTGCAATGTCTTTATGTCTCCACTGTCACCACCCCTTTCCAGAATAGGTTGAAACAATGGCTGTTACACTGTCAGGAGGGTTGAAACAGTGGCTGCCCTCAGAGTCAGATCCCCAGCAATCTGAATTTACTAATCAATGTCATCAGTGATCATCTGTGCCTACCTCTGCTCTTGGGGAAAAGGATTTTTATTCCCCTTTCTATCACTAACAAGCTAGCCAGGGGTTGGGCCCTACAGTACCTGCTGCGAGATTGAGAAATGGGTACCAGTAGAGGCCATGCAGAGAGAGCAATTATATGTTATTACCATGATACATCAGCCTCTTCCTCGCATGCTTCCCTGGATGCTGAAAAGTGTTCTTCTGGCCTCTGGACTTTCAAATTAGCTGTTTCAGAGTGTTCCTGGTTGTTTAGTAGTGGTTTTGGTGGAAGGACTGAGTCCTAGAGCTCCCTATCTGCCATTTTTCAATGTCTGTCTCCCCACTAATGTTTTGATGAGATTTTTTTGAGTATCAGGAACTAAAAACAAAAAGAAAAAGAAGAAGAACAAAGCCACCTTTCTTTGTCTTTGCATATTGGCCTGAGTGAGAGTTCTCCTTCAAAGCTTAGGCTGTCCTAACAATAAGTTTAGAGAATATCTCCAGGCACAAGTATAAGGTCCTCCTCTACACATGGCACATGTGCCTTTACTGTACATGTGTCATGTCATGGGCATGTACATATGGCCGCAGAAGTTCTTCTGTTTACATGGATATGTGTCCTCTTTTCCTTAGGAAACTTTTTTCTCAGCCCCAGGCACTGTAATATTTGTCCCACAGTCAGCAGTTCTTTGTCCCAGCCAGCTGCAGTTTGACTGTTCTCCTTTAACATTCTGAGGAGAGCTCTGTGAGCTATCTTGTACATGTAAGGCAAGTTCTAGGATAGTGACTCTGTAACAAGTGTCCTGCTTAGCTCTTTACACTATCACCAGATAGACTGGCACAAACATAACATGCTCCCAGTCTATGCACAAGCGTTACCTTGCTCCTTCTGGAACGAGGACCAGGGATCTGCACTGGGAGCATAGGCCAGCTGCACACAAGATGTACTAAATGCTGGCAATGGGGAGGAACAATCCAGATGCCATGAGGGCCTACCATTGTTAAATTGCCTCTTTCTTGATACAGTGCTTACCCTGTTACTACAATCCTTCAACTGTTTACTGGTACTTTGAGAAGTAGAGTTTGGCCAGCTCTTGTTTGTTGCTTAGTGTTTCTGTGGGGGGACAGAGTCCTGGAGCAACTCACTCTTCCAGCTTGATTGAAACACAATTTTTCAAACAAATTTCAGCATAGTAAAAATTTAAATCAATTTGGAAAATGATTCCACTTGATTATTTTGTTTGTTTTTGAATTTATATCATTTATCTTTGCAGACTTTGCAAAGCAAGAGCCATCCACTACCTTTTCGCTATTGTTCAGAGCCAGCCAAAACTGCAGTCAATGGTGCTATGTTGTTAGGCTCTCAGAAGATCTTTGACTAGGACCTTTGCTGGTCCACAGATTACCACTTGTAAAAAGAAGGTGGTCCTAAGGAGTCTTTGCTTAGCGATTTGCTCATCTCCTTCAAGGTGCAATTCTTAGGTAATCACCTATTTACAAATCAGAATGTAGAGGTCCATAAAGGTTTCATAAGTGGCAGAAGAGATGGTCAAATTCAGGCTTCCATTTTCCAGGTCTTTATATATAAACATATATTCAAAATCATCATATTTGAAACTGGCTTAAGAGAAGTCAAGGAAAAAAAAGTCCTAGATATATATATTTTTAATTACATAAATTAGTTTGTAAATTATAAGGATAAAATTAGTTTGTAGGGCCACGGTGGCTCAGCAGGTACAAACGCTTGCCTGCTGTGCCCAAGGACCCAGGTTTGATTCCTGGTGCCTGCCCATGTAAAAAAAAAAATTAGTTTGTAAATTTTGTATATCAAAAGAGAGGCTATATCAAATCCCTTGTACTTATGTATACCAAGAGAGATATCTGGATTAATAAAAGTTCCAGCATAGGATTCCAGGAGGGAGTCAAATCATGGAGAGAAATAAATTGCAACACCTGAAATATTCTATAACTGAAAATAATTTGAAAATGGGAAATGATTTTATTTTTTGTCCCCAAATGCATGACCATTGTGGTTCTAAAAGAATCTATGTAAATCCCTTCTCAAAAATACTGAATAGAGTGTTTATTATGATAAGCCATTTGTATTCATCACCACACAGATTGTGAAGCATTTACAGTGCTTCTTCAAAGTCAAGATTTATGTGCAATTATCTTTATGGAAAATGTTCCAACAAGTTATAGCTGTTAAAAGAAAATATGATGCAAATGAATGAGTAGAAACAGAGGCATTGTCTGTAGATTGGGAAAAATTGGAAAGGCAGCCTAATGAGTGAATTTGCTTAAAAAGGAAAGTTGGAAAACTTTATTCCAGTTCACTGGAATTCAGCAAACAAGGATTATTAGAGTAATAATCAAAACACTGGGCAGGCCATGGTGGCTCAGTAGGCAAGAATGCTCACCTGCTATGCCAGAGGATCTGGGTTTGTTTCCCATTGCCTGCCCATGTAAAAAAAAAAAAGAGAGAGAATCAAAACACTGAGCTCTAAGTAAAAAACAAGTACTCAGAATTAGTCAAAGATAAAGTTCAGGAGCCAAGCACATTTTATTAACTTCTGGAAAGGGAAGATTTCAGCTTTCTTGAATTTATACGCAGACACACACACATATACAGACACACACACACATATGTCTCAGAGTTGACTATATAAAGATTGAAGTCTATATAAAGATACTTTGGAAATAAGTAGCTTCCCTCTTCTTTCTGAAACATAGTATTCCTTTGCATAATGGATTCTTGAATTCCAACTATTTTAAATAAATGATGAAAAATATATACTCTGAGAGAGTATTTGAGCTGTAAATTTGAGTTTGCAGATTTCATAGCATGGTGAAGAAATTGGGCATTATATAGAGAGACATTGAAATATGAAAATTATAATGGTCAGATTGTAAGGGAGCTAAATTCCATAACAAGAAGGCTGCATGTTAACCTGTAAACTTTCAGAAATCAGAGGTGCTTAAATAAAATCAGAGCCATAATCTGGCATTTGTTTTAGAAAGAGCACTTGAATGAAGGCACAACCAAACTCTAAGGGGAGGAGATTAAATGTAGAGATCAGATAAGAGGCTCTTTCCACTAAAACAGTAAAATATGAGAATTAAACAGGATGAAATATATTTCAAGAGGTAGCAAAGGGAAATTAAAATAACAAGGTAAACAAAGAAAGAGAAACACTGCTGAGTGCTTTGCTAGGGAAGTTGACTTGCTGGGTGAATATTTGAGGCCATTAACACTTGCAGAGAATAGAAGAACATAGATTTGAGCTACAGGAAAGACGTTC
>PVIY010064649.1:0-10085 GCA_004026745.1 Myrmecophaga tridactyla
ATTGCTCATTTGTTGTTTTTCTGATATCCTTTAGTTCTTTCTCTGAACTTTCCTTTATAATTTTTTAAAGGCTTTGTTTGGTATGTCCATGTTCTGGTCTGCTTAATTGGTATTTTCTCTATTTTAATCCTCTTCCTGTTTCTTTGTGTTGTACTCTTTTATTTTGCACACTGTAAATTTTTGTACTTAAAATGTTAACTCTGTGACTTATTCCCTGGGGTATCTGTTTCTTGGTTTTGTGACCATTAGGCAATATGACAGAGATTTTCTTGTGTTTCTGTCTTCCTATCAGGAAAGTCTACCCAAAGTGAAGGCAGTATGCAGGGTTCTCTCTATCTTTCTGGGCTTCCGTCTTGTCCTGGGCTTTTGCTTGTTAGTTGTTTTGGTGTTCCCTTGTTTTAGGAGTTTGTTTATTTCTATCCACTTCTTCTGGGCCTAAAATTTCAGGTTTATAGGACTGTTACACCAGATCCCATATATTGTCTACACTTTTCTGAGTCAGGTGAGTGGCCCTCTGACAACTTAGCAGCTTACCTCATCAAAACCAGCAGGAAATATCTCCCACCAGACTGCTAACACTGACTCTTAAATAATGCAAAGCTATCATGGAAGTCACTATCTCATCACCTAGGCCATATTTTATTGGCTAGACATAAGTCACAGGTTCTGCTCTCACTCAAGGGGAGACCATTACACTAAAAGTGCTACTCATTGAAGATCATATCTGTCTACCAGGAAAGGTAAAGGAGGTCAGTCAGGTGTTGATGAAACTAATAAGAAGGCCTCATCTTCAATAATTGAATTCATTAGAAACTTTATAAAATGGGAAATACAAACTTTTACAAAGAGCCATTTTCAAATATTTAGTTAAAGTCCAGAAGAAAAGACTTACATTTAAATATTGACTGTCATTTGGAAGAGAAAACCTGATTTTGAAAGGATGGATTAGGGGACTAAAGCTCACATTAGTTCACATTTTAAAACTATGATATATTTTACTTTGAGAAATAAAATTTAAGATTGGATCTAAATATATCCATTTTGACTAGAGTAAACAAGTCTTCCTTTCACAGGCAACTAAGAATTTTTATTTATTTTGTTTGTGTTTCAGTTGAGCCCATAGAATCCACCCATAACTTTATGTTCAATTTTTAAAATCTTCTTTGGACTACTAGTTGCAAGGAAAATTTGAGTTCCCAGACTGTAATAATTTGAAGTTTTAGACAAGATTAAAGAAAGAATATATCTTTCTTTATCTCCTTCTCTCAGACATATCCAATTGATGAGTGATTTTATTTGCATTCTAGGAAACACCCTAGGATATATTAGTACTGCCCATTCCGTTTCTGCTGTGTGGGTGATTTGGTGTCCTAATTGTAAGGATATGGAGCTTTCCATATATTACCATGCCTGATTGTAAAACCACCAATGAAGAGAGTATCAGACCCTATACTAGGCAAATTGAAAAGAAGCACTTTCTTCTCTTTCTTTCAGAAACTCATGAAAATGACTGAAAGAAAATAACAAAATACACAAACCATAAAAAAAATTCTAAGAAAACCCAATAAAAATCAAACATTAAGTAGAGAGAAAAAAATTTGGCACAGTAGAACTGTTATAATTCATGACTGAACTAAGAATGTTATTTACATGGATATGATATTACTAACACAACATACTGATTTACCAAAAAAAGACATGGTTTTGGAAAGATTGGGAGAGAAGTGAATTGGAGAAGAGTATAAAAAGAAGCAAAGTCTTGTTGTCCATAGTAAGAAGCCAAAATATATTACTGCAATTTAAGAAAGCATGAAATAGCATAGATATGTAACCAAATATTACTTAAATAGCTGCCCTACAAATTTTTAAGTGAAAAGGATATGGAAGGTAAGAAGAGATGTCAGAAAATGGGTGTTTTAGACAGAAAAAAATATGTCTTTTTAAACAAGTACTTGTACTTTCATGTTAGAAAAATTACACTTAAAAACTTCATATAAATTTTGTACTCTATTGAATTACTTTAGAAAATTATTAAGGAAAACTAATCTTGTAATGGACAATCAACAGCTATATTTTTGTTTTTCTTCCTATTTCAGTTGTGACTTCAAAACCTGCCAGTAAGTTTCTCTTTTTGATCTCAAATCTTGTATGTATTCATTATCAGCTGATTGGGAACTTTTGCATTCTCTCACTGTCATCACTGCTAGATTTGTAAATTCCCCCTTTTAAATTAAAAAAAAAATTATATTACCGTTAAGTTAGCTTATAATTTGTTTGTTTGTTTGTTTGTTTGTTTTTGTAGGAATTACCTCAGGAAAACACAGTAAGTTGCTGTTCTGTCCCTTATCTCTACAATGCTTTGGTCTTTTAGGTTTAGAAAAGGATTGTTTATTCTTACAATACATTTCCAGGAGCTGTTTTATAAAGGTCATGATTGAAACAATATTACTGGAGTACTAAGGTTGAAAGTGAAAAGTTGAAGGATTTCATTTTTCTTTACCCACTCTTGAATCACATTAAATTGAGAAGAAATACATTTTTTAAAGACAAAACTAAAATGTCTATGAAGTAAGGGAAGAACCATAAGCAGATGAAAATCTGAAAACAAACTAATGATGCTGAAAAGCAAATGGATAAATAATAACTAACTTTGTTTATGCACAAAACATGATCCTACACATATTCATGAGGGTAATCCTAAACAGAGAATCTTAAAAAGCAGAAACCTGAAGGACTTATAGTACAGGGACTAGGTAGCAATTCAAATAAGGGTATGAAAATGGGGCTAAAGACAGGATGATTAGAGGTAAACCTCATATAATAATTCTATATAAATCAATTCCCCACCTCTCTCCATCAGTCCTCCACTCTGGGACCCACATGCATGCTACTAGCATTAAAAAAAAAAGGTGTTTATGTTTGGGAGAGCATGACTCAAAAGAACCTTGACAATGGGCACTCTATGTACATATGTAAGCAGTTGTGACATACTGATAACAAAGGGTTAAAAATAAGAGTCTACATCCTACATTCTTTGATCAATGTACTCAAGACAATTTTGGCAGTCAGGGTATATCCTGTACACCAGTAGAATAGAAGACGTTTCTTGGAACAAAATGAGTTATCCTGTGGGAAAGAACTACATGTTCCAATATTGAGGGTCATCATTAGAAAGTCAACTGGCCCATGTGAAAATCACTACTCAGTGCATACAACATCAGCTATTCAGAGCTCAATTTCACTATAAATGGATTTTCAAGGATCACAACACATTTCAACAAAGACTCAAAACCAAAAGACCTAGGACCAAAATGTCATGGAGAAATTGGAAAATCAGAGGAAAGCAAAAAACTTGGAGAACAATGGGCACTTCAAATGATATGATGACGATACATAAAAGATAAGATATTGCATTTAAAAATCAAAACCAGGGTGATATAAAAACTAACATTGAAGGGGGATGAGCTGTAGCATATTAAAACTAAGAAAAAGTGATGTATTAATATTTTGTAAAATGATTGGAAAAATATATCAAAAATTGCCATAAAGTCAACTGAATTCAAGAAAACAAAACCAAGTCAGAAAAGGTAATAAAAAGAAGATCTATTCCTCTTTAACAAGGATATGAAACATAAGATCAAAACTAAATTGGGGGAGGAAAAGAAAGATGGGAGAGAGAGAAGGAAGTAGGGAAGAGAACAGCTACCCAGATTTTAATACAATGAAAATGAAAATTGAAAGAGTTCAAAAAGGGCTCTAAACAATTTGTGTAAAAAAGACACTTACTAAGTGATAGCATCAAGTTTTCAGAACACTAGGAATAAAGGAAAGTTGACACATACAGGAGGTCCAGAATCAGAATGGCATCAGGTTCCTCAAAAGCCACAGGCAAAATGAGAAAACAGTGGGACAATGCTTTCCAACTTTGAAAGATTTTCAGTGGTGTATTCTGTAACCCTAATAATTCTATCAAGTGTGAAGACAAATGATGTTACTTTGATAAATACAAGGTCTCAAAATATTAATATCCCATGTGCTTTCTCCAGAAGAAACTGGGCAATGTGATTCATCAAAACAAACATGGACTCAAGGAAGAGAAACTCAAGAAATTCCAGAAATATGCAATTGAATAGAAAAGAAACATCAAACTGCATCTTCCAATTTGATAATAATAAAATTTCAAGTTTACTGCTATTCTAAAGGAGATCTGTATTCATCTGTAAAACTGTTTTGTAGAAGATATATGCAAACATATAAGGAATCAGGTAGATTCCCAATTTGCCTTCCAGTAAATTAAAAATATTACACACATCAGGCATTAATCTTGGAGATGCATTAGTGATTACTACAAAGAAAATGAATGAAATGAGAAAATCAAGGCATTCATAAGTTCCAGGTAAAGTAAACAGCTGTAAAAGTTATGAAAGAAAACCACAGCAACACATTAGAAGTTCTTGAATAGTATTTATCTGCTCATATTATGTAAACACAGAATAATAATCATTCCAAAACCTGTGACATCAAAAGGGGGAAAATTAAGAGTATGGTATAATTGGATCGAATAAGAGAGAAATTTCATCATATAGGACCTGTTGCAATGTCTCATTTTTCACTCCTGACATTGATAAATTTGTATCCTCCTAAGTTTTTATCATTCTTGCCAGAGGGTTAGCAATTTTATTAGTTTTTTCCAAAGAACCAACTTTGCCTTTTTGGAATCTCTCTACTGTGCACTTATTTTTATTTCATGAGTATCTAACCTTAACTATTTTCTTTCCCCTACTTTCTTAATGTGTGATTTGCTATACTTTTTTATGGCACTTTAGATTAGTTCATTGACTTATATTTCAGCTTTTTTTTTTTTTACTGTTTTCTTGTTGTATAGTATAGCAAAGAAAACAAAGTGTCCTAGCTTGCTAGCTGCTGGAATGCAACATACCAGAAACAGAATGGCTTTTAACAAGGGGAACTTAATGAGTTGCTAGTTTACAGTTCTAAGGCCGAGAAAATGTCCCAATTACAGCAAGTCTATAGAATTGTCCAATCTAAGGCATCCAGGGAAAGATACCTTGGTTCAAGAAGGCCGATGAAGTTCAGGGTTTCTCTCTAAAGTGAGAAGGCACATGGTGAACACAGTCAGGGTTTCTCTCTCATCTGGAAGGGCACATGGCAAATACGGCATCATGTGCTAGCTTTCTCTCCTGGCTTCCAGTTTCATGAAGCTCCCCGGGAGGCGTTTTCCTTCTTCATCTCCAAAGGTTGCTGGCTGGTGGACTCTCTGCTTTGTGGTGCTGCAGCATTCTCTGCTCTCTCTGAATCTCTTTCTCCAAAATGTTTCCTCTTTTATAGGACTCCAGTAAACCAATCAAGACCCACTCAAATGAGTGGAGCCATGTCATCCCCTAATCCAGTTTAACAACCATTCTTGACTAAATCACATCAACCAAGGAGATGATCTCACTACAGTTTCAAATACACAGTATTGAATAAGGATTATTCTACCTTTAAAAAATGGGATTTATATCAAAACATGGCTTTTCTTAGGGGGCATACTTCCTTTCAAACCAGCACACAAAGTAATAGTTTTCAAAGCACTCTTCAACAAGTGGTCACAAGACAGATCCCAGAGTTTGTCATGGGCTACCATACGATCCTCTCAGATTTTTCCTTCTAGCTACTCCAGAATATAGGAGGCTAGAGGGCTTAAATACTTTTTTATCATCACAATTGACTTTTTTCCTTCTTTTTTTTGTGAAAAATAGCATATGTACAAAAAAGCTATAAATTTCAAAGCACAGCACCACAAATAAGTTGTAGAACGTATTTCAGACTTTAACATGGGTTATAATTTCACAATTTTAAGTTTTTACTTCTGACTGCTCTAAAATACTGGAGACTAAAGGAAATATCAATTTAATGATTCAGTGTTCCTATTCATT
Source organism: Myrmecophaga tridactyla (assembly GCA_004026745.1). Classification (NCBI taxonomy): domain Eukaryota; kingdom Metazoa; phylum Chordata; class Mammalia; order Pilosa; family Myrmecophagidae; genus Myrmecophaga; species Myrmecophaga tridactyla. The sequence goes on from PVIY010064649.1 coordinate 5,940, forward strand.
TGTTAAGTCCTATCTTCTATGTATAATTTCACCATCAACTTTGATCTTTCCATACCTCCCTTTAGAGTGGTTTGGGCTATGGCAGTTCTAAATTTTTGATATTGAAAGGGTCTGTCACTAATATGGGGTAGGTAGATGGAACTATCTGATGTTCTAGAGTGGCTGGACTAGGTTTCAGTACTTACCTGGACCAGGGACCTATCTGGAGGTTATAGGTTTCTGAAAAGTTACTCTAGTGCCTGGAAACCTTGTCAAACCTTATATATTGCCCTAGATGTTCTTTAGGATTAGCTGGAATGATCCTGGTTGGGAGTTGGCAGATTATGATAGATAGCAAGGTCTACCTGAAGCTTATATAAGAGCAACCCCCAGAATAGCTACTCAACTCTATTTGAACTCTCTCTCTCACTAGCACTTCACTAATTACACTTCTTTTCCCCCTCTTGGTCAGGATGCAATAGTTGATCCCATGGTGCCAGGTCTGGATTCATCCCTGAGAGTCCTCTCCCACATCACCAGGGAAACTTTCACCCATGGGTGTCATGTCCCACATAGGGGGGGAGTGCAATGATTTCACTTGCAGAGTTGGGCTTAGAGAGACTGAGGTCATGTCTGAGCAACAACAGAGGTCCTCCAGAAGTAACTCTTAGGCATGCCTATAGGTAGTCTAAACTTCTCTACTACCTACACAAGCTTCACAAGAGTAAGCCTCATGATCAAGGACATGGCCTATTGATTTGGAAATCCCTAAAGTTTGACACAGTATCAGGGGATTCCCTGATGCTAACATTTAATAGTTCCATATTCTTTCTCCCATCCCTTGGGGACTTTGTCATTTTTTTTCTTTTTTTATTAATTTTTAAACTTTTTTTTAAAAATATAACAACAAACAAACACAAACATTCTTAACTTATGATCATTCCATTCTACATATATAATCAGTAATTCACAATATCATCACATAGTTGCATATTCATCATCATGATCATTTCTTAGAACATTTGCATCAATTCAGAAAAAGAAATAAAAAGACAACAGAAAAAAATTCATACATACCATACCATACCCGTTGCCCCTTTTATTGATCACTAGCATTTCAATCTAAATTTATTTTAACATTTGTTCACACTATTATTTATTTTTATTCCATATGTTTTACTCATCTGTTGATAAGGTCGATAAAAGGAGCATCAGACACAAGGTTTTCACAATCACACATTCACATTGTTAAAGCTGTATCATTATACAATCATCTTCAAGAAACATGGCTACTGGAACACTGTTCTACATTTTCAAGCACTTCCCTCCAGCTTCTCCATTACACCTTAACTAAAAAGCTGATATCTGTTTAGTGCTTAAGAATAACCTCCAGGATAACCTCTTGACTCAGTTTGGAATCTCTCAGCCATTGACACTGTATTTTGTCTCATTTCACTATTCTCCCTTTTAGTCAAGGTTTTCTCAATCCCTTGAGGCTGAGTCTCAGCTCATTCTGGGATTTCTGTCCCATGTTGCCAGGAGGGTCCACACCCCGGAAGTCATGTCCCACGTAGAGGTGGGGGAGGGCAGTGAGTTTACTTGTTGTGTTGGCTGAGAGAGGCCACATCTGTGCAACAGAAGAGGCTCTCTTGGGGGTGACTCTTAGGCCTAATTTTTTTTTCAATTGTAAAATACTTTACTATTTTTTAATACAGTGTTTTACCATTTCATAATAGTGTATACTATTCAATGTTGGTTTATGTAGTTTGGCAAGAATACCCTCCCCTGATCCCATTCCCCAATCAGAAGTTAAAGATGCACTATTTTCTTACAGCCATATCATATTGGCTCTTAAAATGTCACATTACATAAAACAGTAATGCTATGAACTAAAATGAGTAAAGGTTAACAACAATTACTTTGATTTCACAATTTCACAATTAAGCAGCCAGTAGGTTGCTGAATTTAGGACAGCAACAAAAGTTCATCAAGACTTTGAAATATAGTTTCTTTTTCCATAATGCTCCTTTTTAAGAGAGGAAAAAATATGAAGTCAAAGGCAGTGCTTCTTTTAGTCCTTTATACAACAAATCAACCTTTAACTATAAATAGATTTTATAATTACCAAGTGATATGTTTGTTATTTCTGTGCCAGCAGTTTTATTACTTTTTTTCTTTCTGTCTTGTTCTAGTCCTACTATTAAGTGAACAAATGGCACTAAAAATTAAGTTCTAGCAAAAATCTTACAAAATATAATTTATACTAAAAAAAAGATGAGTCAAGTACTTTATAAATATAAATATAAAATAAGTACATATAATTGCATAGATTAACTAGTAAAAATTCAGATTAAGACACAATGTAAAACACTGAATTTAATTAAGTAAATGAAAAGAATGCTTTCAAGTATTTTTGTGGGTTTTGGTTTTTTTTGCATTATTGTTGCAGGCATGCCCTTTTCTTTTTTCTTTTCTTTTATTGGCCAGATTTAAACATAATAAACCTTAGAAAAGCAAGTTTAAAAAATGTTTACAAGGGTCAGTGAAGATTAATAAAAATACGTTTGGGGGCACTTTAAGTGGTACACTTGAAAACAGTAGTTGTGTTTAACAAATTTTTAAGAACAAAGTATTCACTGTCGTTTATCCAATAAGTCCACTACCAGGTCAAGAGCTGGTCCCAACTATTGGATAAGTTCCCTTGTATTCAAATCTAATTAAATTAACAACCCAAGTAGGGCGGCTGCCGTGGCTCAGCAGGCAGAGCTGCAACCTGCTGTGCTGGAGGTCTGGAGTTTGATCCCTGGTGCCTCCTGCCCATATGCAAATTAAAAAAAATTAACAACCCAAGTAACAAATCAAAAAACTAAATATAATTTTGTATTTAAATGTTTAAAAGTATAGTCATATTCTATACTCAGAGATCTATCTGTTTTACCAGAAATAATTTAAAAATCTTCCCCTCAAAGGTCATTTCTATGTGTACATGCATGTGCACAAACATATAAATTATATTTCCTTCTGTAAGAACTATTTTGTTCGAAAGATTTGAATTAGAGATTTATTATACTGACCACAGGGTCCTCAAAATAAAAGCAGGCACAGCTGGTTAGTTTATGAATTATGCTGCATTATGAAAGGTAAGTTGATCATAAAGAGTAGAATACCCTGTTACCTGATACTTAGAACCATCTGCACTACAAAATGTGTTTATCTGATAAATTCACTATCAATTTGTAATCTCTAATTACCCTGTTCTTTTGAATATACATAATGCAAAAGAGAAAATTTTTACAATAAACCTCATACTTCTGCTACAATAAAAGGAGACAAGTACAATTCTCTACTTAATATAAAAAAGGTTTGGCTGATGCAGTCAGCATTTGGACACCATTTCAACCTATATTTTATAGCTCAGGTTTTCAGTGTCTTGCCAAAATCTTACTTTCATGATATATAATTTACAAAATGTTATAAGTACTCCTATCTAAATTTTCCTCGTGTAATATGTCTTAGGCCTAATTTTAAGTAGGCTTAGCCTATCCTTTGTGGGGTTAAGCTTCACAGGAACAAACCCCAAGTTTGGGGGCTCAGCCTATTGTTTTGCTTGCTCCCACTGCTTGTGAGAAGATCAAGAATGCAACTTGGGGAAGTTGAATTTTCCCCCTTTCTCACCATTCCCCAAAGGGGACTTTGCAAATACTTTTTTATTCACTGTTGAAATCACTCTGGAATTTATCGGGGCATCACTCTGGACAACCAACAAAATCTCATGCCCTCCTCAAGGTTCCATGTTCAATTAAGCTGTCTACATAAGTTATATTAGGAAATGCACTAGTCAAAATATAATTTTGTACCAAATAAACATTTTTTTGCTTTAGTCTCACACATAAGTTAAAGTTTTAAAATATTAATTACCATCTATTTTCAACACCCTGCAGTAATGACATTCTTTTGTTCTTCCTCATGCAAAAACATTTTTTTAATTTGTACATTTAGTCACTATCATTACATACCCTAGGCATTCCTACATTATACCATCTCAGTCTTTATCGTCTTTCTCTCTGATTTCATTTGTGCCCCCAGGCCTCCTCCCTCTATCATTCTCACATTCAGCTTCATTCAGTGTTTTAACATAATTGCCAATACTGGTTTTTTTTTTTTTTA
>PVIY010064650.1:0-10118 GCA_004026745.1 Myrmecophaga tridactyla
CATTAATATATTACAAGTTGTCATTTTATTTTGTGTTTTTATTGCATAAAGAGAATTTTACAGCAAACAATTTATACCAGCTTGACAAAGTTAGTCATTTTAACTGAAAAACAGTCAGTGATTTTTTTGAATTACCAACAATGTGTGTCCTTAGAATTCCCTTTCATTTTGAAAACAGTCGTGATTTTTGGTCACTAGGTACTTCTACAGAGCCAAAGGCATGCCTCTGAAGCTAAAATGGATTTCCTAGTCCTTCAGATCCAGCTGTACTAACTGAAATTTATTTTTCATTTAGATGGAAAGGAGAAAATGTTGCAACCACAGAGGTTGCTGATGTTATTGGCTTATTGGATTTCATACAGGAAGCGAATGTGTACGGTGTGGCTGTGCCAGGTATGAGTATACTTTAGGTCCTGGAAGCATTTTCAGAAAACAGTATTTCACCTGTAAAGTTTTGCAATGACCTTACTGAATCAACATTTTAATTTTATATATTAAAATAAATATCTCAGTCTTTGTCTTGGCAAGTAATGCCCTTAGCCAAGCTAACAAGCTTCACGGTCATACCAGGAGAAAAGCAGAGACTGAATTTTAATGTTGGTGTGTACTTTTAAGCAGAACTTGAAAACTCTGGTCAGTGACTCATTGCTGGAAAATACAGCTTTTCAATCATCTATTACTTTTCTTTTTATGATTAGTGTTTATACACATCACTAAGGAGGAATGTGTTCTCGTTTAAATGTTTAATCACACTGACTTGTACTTAAGGTGGGTCTTTGTTTCAAGAAACTTCAGAGTTGGGTTCTTCTTTAAAAATAATGTTTAGGGTGGGCCACAGTGGCTCAGTGGCAGAATTCTCACCTGCCATGCTGGAGACCTGGGTTCAATTCCTGGTGCCTGCCCATGCAAAAAAGAAAAAAAAAAATGTTTGTATCTGTCTGCCTTTTTTATCATTATAAATATGCATATGAAGCTTTTCTCATGATGATGAAAATCAAACAGAGAAGGGGCCTATCCAGAGATAGGTCAGCCATTCCCCTTCTCTGGCCTTTTTTGCAAGTGGCAATATTATCCAGCTAATGCTCGGTGGAGTAGAGGACGCTGAGGGTGGAGAGGGGAGCAGAAGGATGTTTATTCTAATAGACCGTCACTAGGGGTCGGGAAAAACTCCTGGGGGTTCCGACCCTTTGGTAGGTGACAGGATGAGCAGTAAGCAATCTATGAAATTAGTTTTGGAAATACCAATTTCTTAAAAATGTGCACTTTTTGCGAATGTTTAAAATGGACATTTCCGTTGGAATCTATTTGCCCTTAAATGTTTTCTTGTTCGCACAGTGCAAATTAGGGGCCATTTATAGTATTTTCCGTTACATCCGATTCATTTCTGTAGTGTAGGCAGTTAGGGGTACACTCTGGACTTCAATTATATCTGTTCCTAAATTATTCCTAGGGCATAAAGGTAGGCTTAGGGGAGAACTGACTCATTTACCCCACAGTTTCATTGCTCTTGCTGCAGAAAAGTTAATCTCTACTTGTGACAATCAATATATAAGTAACAGAATTATGAATATTCATCTAGGACTCATAAAGTAACCGTATTCTAAACTCGGTGTGTTTGTTTGTTTTCAGATTATGAAGGAAAAACTGGAATGGCTTCTATTATTTTAAAACCGAATAAGTGTTTAGACTTGGAAAAAGTTTATATTCAAGTTGTGACATTTCTGCCAGCTTATGCCTGCCCACGATTTTTAAGAATTCAGGTAATTTTGTTGTCTGAATTTACTCATTTAAGTTAATAGTAGGAAACCAGGAGCGGGTTTAATTACGAAATACTATTTTATCCTCTAGATAATGTGTCCGTTTTATTGATATTAGAAATTTTCAAGAGGAATAGTGAAAAGCACTAGAATGGAGAGTTGATGCTAATTAAGCTAATATTTGAAGCTTAATGATGGAAGGGAGTGTGCTGAAATCCAGGATAGCTTTGTCTTTGTCCTAATTATGGAATTATAGAACAGCCCTCAGATTCTTCAGGCAGGACCTCAGAGCCAAATGCAAGTCCCTGGGGATTGTGGCAAGCTAAAACCATGCCTGACACCCACCGTTCCAGGTATCAGGGTGTCTGTAGAATGTATGTGAACTAAAGGCAATTGGCCTTGAGCAGCCTGCTTTAAGTTTTTACTCCCCCACCCCCACCCTACCCCCCACACTCCCAACTTTTAGGATAATTCAGGGAAGAGGATGCTCTCCTCTTAGGTTACTGGTCTAAAATCAGTAAAAATAAAACAAATTTACTCAGTTCCTGATGTAATTTTAGTCAATCATCTAGTTAATCATTCCTTTATTTAATCTTGTGTCTCAAGAACAATTTCCCAAAGCTCGTACCCAGAATCTGTTAACATCCAATCATATAGACTTTTCTTAATGTGTTTGTTATATCACAATTAGATTCCTAGCCACAGATGCTTTCATATCCAGTTGTAAAGCATTTGCTGAGCAACCTTATGGCGAGTCATTGCTTGGCCAATGGCACACGTCATCTGAGCTGCCACATTTCATTAGCATAACTGGTGTTTTTTTTAAGGACTTTTACAAACATTGTCTCAGATCATTTTCAGAACAATCCTTTGACATACTAATGGCAAATAAATATCAAGCAGAAGTAATATAAGTAATATATTTTAATTGAAATTGTCACTGAGAAAACTAGATTTACATGCAGCTGTAAGAAATAATACAGAGAGATACTGTGTATCCTCTACCCAGTTTCCTTCAATGGTAACATTTTGCAAAACTGAATTATAATAGCACAGTCAGGCTATTGGCATTGATACAAGGCACCCATCTAATGCAGAGTTGCCCAGTTTTTCTTGTAATTGTTTGTGCGTGCGTATTAAGTCCTATGCAGTTTTATCACCTGTGTATGACCGTATTTTACTGGACGGTTCCAATACCACAAGGATCTCACGTGTTGCCCTTTTATAGCCACATCCAGGCCCCTCCTGCTCTCTTCCCCTCCTCAGAAGTAGTATATTTTGATGGAGTGATAAATTGATGAACCAAATAATATTTTGAACATTTTTTCCCCTAAGGCAACTTAAAAATCATTGTCATTATGCAGAGGAAATATTTTGGCTTCGGGCTACTTTAGGTGACTCGATGAGCCTTGCACAATTTAGAAAATATTTTAGGATCGTGTTCCTAGGTCCAGGACGGTTTTGTTTATTATGGTATTCACCTCAGTTAGCACAATGCCTGACACTTAACTGCAGTAAAAAATAGTTGTTGAATAAATGAATTAAAATAAATGACCTGATATAAGAAATGCAAACGTAAAAGTTAAACTTCTGACAAACTAGAACAGTCATCTTATTATAAATATACTTAGCATGTTACTTTTTTTAAAGAAGGGAAGTGTTTTTGCCTAACACGTTTAAAATTTTTTACGATTGTGAGAATATCTAGTTTGCCTGGGATGAATTAAATTGTTCGTTTTATTCTGCTTATGAAAATAAAATTGTTATAACCGCTCTGGAAAGCAATTTGGTAATAAATAATCAGACACTTAGAATTTGCATATATTTTGACGAGTAATTTCAATTCCAGCAAATTCTGCTTAGGAAGTAATCAAAGATGCACAAATGTTGTATATAAGGATGTTTCTCAAAGTATTGTTTATAGTCGCAAAAACTTGGAAATTTTAAGTTCAGGAATAAGGACAAAATTAAACTATGGTAATTAGATAAAATCTTATAAAACTATTATGTAGTGCTTTTGAAGAAAACTACTTGACTTGGGAAAAATCTACCTCACATAATATTACTATATGAAACGGTAGAACTCCAAATTGTATAAGTACAGTGAGATTCTAATTTTCTAGAAAAGAGAAAATGAAAGTGTTTCCACAACATCACCTCTAATTCTCTGATGGCTGTGTGGAATTTGGGTTTGGGGGTGTAGAGTGAGGGAGGTGATTAGGGAAGAGAAGTTGACTTTGTTTTTACTTTTTATTCTCTTACCATATATACTGTGAAGTTAGTCCAGAAGGATGAATAAAAAAGCCCAAGTACTCATGGATTCTTATATGGGCCTCCATATGTCATCTCAGTTGAAATAAAGTTGCTTTCTCATGCCTGTGTCTCTTACAAAGAGATATGAAATCTCCTTTGAACTCTTTGGTGCAGAGATTTCCAAACATATTTTCATAGCATATTTTTTTCAGAGCCAAAACAAATACCTAACCATTCTATTTCTCCACTAGTTAGAGCCAAGTAATTTAACAAGCATGTAAGTCCTAACAAATTAGTAGCCATTTGAAAAAATAATGCATATAAATCAAAAGACAAAAATAGTATTTTATTTCATTTTTAAATAATCACAATTACTTTAGTGAGATGTAAATTGAGTATGCATAACTTTCCAAACCTTGAATTGCATTGGGCTAGACAGGGTCCCTAATTTCTTGTTTCACATTGATTTTTAGTAATACTTGCTTTTTGTCACAGCAACCACTGAAAACCCAGTTTCACAAATATATGACATCATTGAAAGGAATGCATGACAACTAAGGCTGAAATTGATTTCGCTTGAACTAGTACTTTATAAGAGGTGATCAACAGATGCCCCTGGGTTTCCTTTGACATTTTAAAATATCCTAGGAGCTCCCTGAAAGTTCACTGAGATGCCCCAGACCTTATTGTATACTTTGGGAACCAAAGTTTTAAAGCATTCTTTACCCTCTGGTTCTTAAAGTACTCTGCCTTGTGTGTGTTCGTATTAGAAATGACTGTCTTTCAGAGATTCTAGCTCCTTAAAATCTAATAGCAATCTCTATACATAGTAGTGAATTGACATTGAATTGTAGAGATAAGCCTGTATGTCTTATACATATCTGAATTTAGCTTGTTGACTTACGATCATAATTCTTAAATATTGAATGAGATGATAGTTGAACAAAATTAATCAGTGTTAATCAAGCTAAAGATTTAAATGTTCTGAAGGACATATATTTTTTATTTTAATGTTTAAAAAACTTTTACTAAGAAATATAGAAATGCTCATTGGATATAAAAATGTTATAACTGAATATTACAGTCTGCTATTTAGTATTTTATTTATATATTATAACTATTATAGATAATATAGAATGATTCCATTCATCCTGATTATTGTCTCATAGGAAAAAATGGAAATAACGGGGACATACAAACTACAGAAGTTTCAGTTGGTTGAAGAAGGATTTAATCCATCAAGAATTTCTGATCCACTTTACTTTATGGATAACTTGAAAAAATCTTATGTTCCATTGACCAAAGAACTTTATGATCAAATAATATTAAAGGAGATCAGACTTTAAGTTTTATATGTATGAGATTTTCATATACTTTATCAAGATGGGTGAGAAGAGAGTATGTAATTCTTCAACCTGAAATGGGAAAAGGGAACTAAACATTGATTAAGCATGTGCTATATTTCCTTAATATGCCAGAGCTTTCCTTTAATCAAGAATTTTAATATATTTTATCTGCAAACTTATTTGGGTATTCTTTTTACCTCTTGGAATTCCTGGCATAACTAAATATTTTCTTACTTTCAAAGATTTTTAATAAATAGTTGACAGTTAAGATACTTATCTTAAAATGTACTTTTTAATCTTTAAATTTTTCTAGTTTTAAAAAATGCCTAATTTTACTCAAATATTTTACTTTTAAGTGACCTGTAACTCAATAAAACAAAATCTTCAATTAATATGTTTTGATTTTTTGCTCTGATGCTTTTAATTAATGTTTCCATCAAAGGAATGGAAAGTCATATCTTCTTATTCATAAACACATTAGAATGATAGAACAAATATGAAACAGAAGAATTTGAAAACTGGTACGCTCAAAGCATTTAGGAGTTTGGGGAGGATATATAAAGCAACGGAACCAAAATTCAACACAGCAGGACTTTAAAAAGCTCTTCAGGTAGATAGGGGGCAAGATGGTGGCATAGTGAAGTGTGGAATTTAGCTCTGCCTCCAAAACAGCTAGTAAATGGTAGCCAGGAACTGTATGGAACAACTGTTGAGGGGACATCAATGACCAGACACACATCGTATACCAGTCTGGGATGGGTGGAATAGCTGAGATCCCAACCAGAACTGTAAGTTTCCCAAGCTGCAGAGGCTGGTGCTCCTCCCCCACGGACATGGTAAACTGGTTCCCTGAGGGGAAAAGCAATAGACTTCACTACTAGCAAGGAATTAACTCAACCAAGCTCCAATTGCAAATAAATTAACAAATTCTGACTGTTGAAAAGAGGCCCTGACCACAGATAAACCTGGAGTTAAGCACCAACAGAACCAGGAGTCTTGGCCCCATCAGAGAAGGGATGGGGCTGATGGGAGAAATTAAGAGGCTTTTTGAGTTGGACAGTACAAAATACTGGGAAAGGACTGGACCCAAAGAAAAGGAGACACATAGAGCCGGGGGACACATAAAGCCACATACCAACACCAGCTCTTGATTGGCAAACTTCAGAAGCTAGGGTCTGGCTCTGAAAAGCCATTTATATATATATTTTTTTAACATCTTAAGAGATCATTAGCTCAATAGATAGAACTGCCAGCACTCTCAGACTCCAACATTGCCCCAGGCAAGGGTGGAATTAAGGCAAGTCTTGAGAGACAAAGTAACCCAGCAGATGAATAGAGTTAATTACCAAAAGGTGAACCTTACCCAAGGAAAGAGGCCTGGGCCAGCTCAAGTGGTGGCCCTCCTTAAGAGAATTCAAACCCCAGGGGCTAGAAAACAGAAGCAGCATAAGCCCATATACTACCCCAGCCTCTGTCTCAACCACACCTCTGTCTCAATATCAGGGAGGGGCTACTGAAGTTAAAGGCATGGCATCAATTTAAATGGGCGGGAAGCTGTAGGCAGACAAGCACCACTACTGGGCAGGAGAGGAAAAGCACAGAGTCTAGAGGCTTCAGAGGAAAGTCTGTCAACCTGCTGGGTCTCACCCTCAGGGAAACTTGATACTGGCTACTCTGTCCTCTTCAGACATGGCTCTGTCTGGTCTGGGAAAATCTGACTGAAGTCGATCATATCTGAGGGCATCCTCCTCAATTAAAAAAAAGACTCCATGTAGAAAGAGGAAATCAAAAGGTTGAAAATTCTGATCAAACAGAATCTATGTTAGAGATCTGGAATAAGTTGAGCTAAATTCAAAGAACAGATAGGGGTAAAAGCCATCCAACAAGAAAACCCTAGGTAAAAAAGTGAAAATGACCTTCAGGATAAACTAAGTAGGAAATCAAATGCATAGAGGCCAGCAAAAAATGAGTCATACTAGAAAAATCAAAGATATGGCTCACCTAATAAAAGGAACAAACCAATGTTTCAAATGAAATATAGGAGTTGAAGCAACTAATTCAGGATGTTCAAAAAGACGTGCAAAATCTCAGCAGAAATCAAATCAACAAGTTGAAGAAGATATGGCAAAAAATATGAGAGATATAAAGAAGACATTGGGGGAACATAAGGAAGAACTCAAAAGTTTGAAAAACAAATCAAAGGACTTATGGGAATGAAAGGCACAATAGAAGAGATAAAACAATGAAGACCTACAACAATAGATTTGAAGGGGCAGAAGGAAAGATTACTGAACTACAGGACAGTGCACCTGAAATCTTACACACAAAAGAAAAGATAGTGGAAAGAATGGAAAAATATGAGCAAGGCCTCAAGGAATTGAAAGATAACATGAAGCACGCTGATATATGTGTTATGGCTGTCCCAGATGGAGAAGAAAAAGGAAAAGGAGAAGAAAGACTAATGGAGGAAATAATCACTGAAAATTTCCCATTCTTATGAAAGATGTAAAATTACAGATCCAACAAGTGCAACATACCCCAAACAGAAGAGATCCAAATAGACACATTCCAAGACACTTACTAATCATATTGTCAGATGTTAAAGACAGAGAATTTTGAAAGCAGCAAGAGAAAAGAAAACCATCACAAACAAGGGAAGCTCTATAAAGATTATGTGTGGATTTCTCAGCAGAATCCATGGAAGTCAGAAAGCAATGATATGATACATTTAAGATTCTGAAAGAGAAAAACTGCCAACGAAGAACATTATAACCAGCAAACTGTCCTACAAAAATGAGGAGGAACTTAAAATATTTTCAGGTAGTCACTGAGACACCTTGTAACTAAGAGACTGGTTCTACAAGATGTACTAAGGGGAGCACAATAGGCGCATAGAAAAGACAGGAGAGAGAGGTCTGGAGAAGAGTGTAGAAATGAAGACTAACAGTAAAAGTAAAAGACTATCAGCTAAAGGTAAAAAAAGCTAAAAGGTAAAAAAAAAAACAAAAACAAACAAACAAAAAAACCAATTAGCTATGACAAATAAAATCCAAGAGCAAAATGGAAGAAGAAAGTACAGTAATAATATTAAATTTTAATGGATTAAACTTCCCAATCAAAAGATATAGACTGGCAGAATGGATTATGTTGTCTGCAAGAGAGTTACATTATGTCCAAGGACAAAAGCAGATTGAAAGCAAAATGTTGGAAAAGATATTTCATGCAAACAACAACCAACAACAATCTTAAAAGAGCAGTGGTAGCTATACTTATATCCAACAAATCAGACTTCAGATATAAAACAATGAAAAAACACAAAGAAGGACACTATATATTAATAAAAGGAAAAATTCAATATATTCACATAACAATCAATATATTGAATTATTGACATAACAATCAAATATTTGTGCACTGAGCCAGAGTTTGCTCCAAAATACATGAGGCAAACACTGACAACACTGAAGGGAGAAGTAGACACCTCTACCATAATAGTCGGAGATTTTAATTCTCTACTTTAATCAATGGATAAAACATCTAGGCAGAGGATCAATAAGAAAACAGAGATTTTGAATGATAAGTGAACTAAACTTAACAGACATTTACAGAACATTACACCCCACAACAGCAGGATACACATTTTTCTCAAGTGCTCGTGGATCATTCTCTAGGATAGACCATATGCTGGGTCACAAAGCAAGTCTCAATAAATTGAAGAATATTGAAATCATACAAAACAATTTCTCAGATCATAATGGAATGAAATTGGAAAGAAATAATAGGCAGAGGGCCAGAAAATTCACAAATATATGGAGACAAAACAACACATTCTTAAACAACCAGTGGGTCAAGGAGGAAATTACATGAGAAATCAGTAAATATCTCAAGACAAATGAAAATGAAAACACAGCATATCAAAATTTATGGGATGCAGCAAAGGCAGTGCTGACAGGGAAATTTGTTGCCCTAAATGCCTATATTAAAAAAGAAAAGAGAGTAAAAATGGAGGAATTAACTGTTCACCTGGAAGAACTGGAGAATGAACAGGAAATTAACCTTAAAGCAAGCAAAAGGAAAGAAATAATGAAAATTTAGAATGAAAATGAATGAAATTTGAGAATATTAAAAAATAGAGAAAATCAAAACCAGAGGTTGGTTCTTTGATAAAATCAGTGGACCGTTAGCTAGGGAGAGAGGGGGGGGGGAGGGGGAGGGGGAGGGGGGGGGGGGGGGGGGGGGGGGGGGGGGGGGGGGGGGGGGGGGGGGGGGGGGGGGGGGGGGGGGGGAGAGAGAGAGAGAGAGAGAGAGAGAGAGAGAGAGAGAGAGAGAGGATGCAAATACGTACAATCCGAAATGGAAAAGGGGACATAATCACTGACCCCACAGAAATAAAGGAGGTAATGAGAGGGTACTATAAGCAATTATATGCTAATAAACTAGACAACATAGATGAAATGGAGAACTTCCTAGAAAGACAAGAACAACCAACCTTGACTCAAGAAGAAATAAACAACCTTAACAAACCAATCGCAAGAGATTGACTCAGTCATCAAGATGCTCCCAAAACAGAAAAGTCCAGGACCAGATGGCTTCAAATGTGAATTCTACCAAGCATTCAAGAATTAGCACCAAGCTCTTGATCTTGAGGCTTACTCCTGTGAAGCTTGTGTACATAGGGAGAAGCTTAGCCTACCTATAGGTGTGCCTACTGGTTGCTTCTGGAGGATCATTTCTGTTGCTCAGATGTGGCCTCTCTCTCTCT
>PVIY010064651.1:0-10075 GCA_004026745.1 Myrmecophaga tridactyla
CTTTCCTGTGTTCGTTTTATTTTTCTATTGTCTTTTTATTTCTTTTTCTGAATTAATGCAAATGTTCTAAGAAATTATGAATATGCAACTAAGTGATGATTTTGTGAATTACTGATTATGTATGTTGTTTTATTTTGTTTCTTTGTTTTTTAATTAATAAATAAATTTTTTAAAAAACACAAAAAATAAATAAATAAATATATTAAAAATAAGAAGAAAATGTAAGGAAACATCTTCAAGACCTAGTAATAGGAGGTAGCTTCCTAAACTTTACACCCAAAGTACAAACAACAAAAGAAAAAAATAGATCAATGGGAACTCCTCAAAATCAAATGCTTCTGCACCTCAAAAGACTTTGTCAAAAATTTGAAGAGGCAGCCAAGTCAATGGAAGAAAATATTTGGAAATCACATATCGGACAAAAGTTTGATTTCCCGTATATACAAAGAAATCATACAACTCACCAACAAAAGAACAAACAACCCAATTATAAAATGGGCTAAAGATTTGAATAGACATTTTTCTGAAGAACCAATACAGATGGCTCAAGAGCACATGAAGAGATATTCATTTTCATTGGCTATAAGGGAAACGCTGATCAAGACTATAATGAGATACTACCTCACTCCTATAAGAATGGCTGCTGTTAAACAAACAGGAAACTATATATGTCGGAGAGGATGTGGAGAAACTGGGACACTTATGCACTGCAGGTGGGAATGTATAATGGTGCAACCACTATGGAAGATGGTTTGGCAGTTCCTTAGGAAACTAAACATCGAGTTGCCCTATGACCCAGCAATAGAGCTACTTGGTATATACCCAGAAGAGCTGAAAGCAATGACACAAACAGACATTTGCACACCGATGTTCATAGCAGCATTATTCACAATCGCCAAAAGATGGAAACAAACCAAATGCCGATTAACAGACAAGTGGATCAACAAAATGTGGTATAGACATACGATGGAATATTATGCAGCAGTTAGAAAAAATGATGCCCTGAAGCACATGACAAGATGGATGAGCCTTGAAGACATAATGCTGAGTGAAGTTAGCCAGACACAAAAAGATAAATACTGTATGATTCCACTTTTATGACCACCATAAAGGTATAATCAGAGGCTTATAATACAGCATATAAGGGACTTAGAAGCTAGAGATATGGGTGAACTGTTAGCTAGTGAGGTTGAACTCCAATGTAAGGGAATAGATAGGAGTGAAGGTGGTTCTCTAGTGGGTCTATGTGTAATATTACCATATTGAAGATGAACACGATTGAAAGGGGTTGTATAAATCTACATGTCCCACTGATTAACAGTAGAAATATGAATTAGTTCTTGTAAGAATAACTTCAAAGATATGATACTAGTTTTAAAGAGTGTGTAAGTGCAGAGTACAGGGGGAAAATGGCTATTGCATGCTATGAGCTATGTTAAAAGGAAAACCATCAGCCTACCACAGCAACAGCAGAGGTAAATAATGGGGGAAGAGACAAGAGGTAAGAGGAGGTTTAGATTTCCTATTTGGTAGGTGTGTTTATTGGTTTTCTTTCTCTTGGGAACAGTGAAGCTATTTAAAATTGAGAATGTTGATGGACTGTGAACTTTGGGCCTTCTGCATGATGAATGCAGGTAGCTGAAGGATGCACTGACAGAGAAGTAAATTGATGAACGATGGTGTATACTTATGGATGAAGGCCATGCTGACACAAAAAGGAACAATGTCTTGAGGCATGCAACGATGTAAATGAACATATGGGACATTGTTGAGACAAAATAAGCCAAAAACAAAAGAACAAGAATGGTATGGTCACTTTTAGAAAATGCTTATAAGAAAACAGGGGCCTAGATTGTAAGCTTTTAGAGCAGACACATTAAGTCTGGAGTGGTGATTATTATTTCTGGATTTTGAGAGGCTGTTATATATATATAACCTGATATTTCAAGATAAGAATAAAAGCCAAACGGGTTGGGGTTAAATAAATTCAGAACATGGGGTAAGGAAGATAGCATCTATATTTTACAACCACACATACTCTTTGAGACCAATGCAAGAAAAGTTTATTTGGTCTGGAACTGAAATATTCTGTAGCACATAATCTAATTCAACCTATCTGTATAGCTCATTCGAACAATTGAAACACAGGAAACACAGAATAAGAAAGAGGTCCTTTAAGCCTTTATAGATTATTGTAATGCCTGGATACATCCTAGAGTATATTAAGCAGATAATCAAAAAGATTGGCAAAGTCCCCTGAGGGATGGGAGACAAATATGGAACTATTAAACCTTACCATCAGGGAATCCCCTGATACTGTGTCAAACTTTAGGGACACCCAAATCCATAGGCCATGCCCTTGATCATGAGGCTTACTCTTGTGAAGCTTATGTAGGTAGCAGAGAAGCTTAGGCTACCTATAGGCATGCCTAAGAGTTACTTCTGGAGGAACTCTTGTTTCTCAGATGTGGCCTCACTCTCTCTAAGCCCAATTCTGCAAGTGAAATCATTGCCTTCCCCCCTACATGGGACATGACATCCAGGGGTGAAAGTCTCCCTGGTCACATGAGAAATGACTCCCAGGGATGAATCCAGACCTGTCACTGTGGGATCAACAATTCCATCCTGACCAAAAGAGGGAAAAGAAGTGTAATTAATAAAGTATCAGTGGCAGAGAGAGTTCAAATAGAGTTGAGAGGCTACTCTGGAGGTTGCTTTTATGCAAGCTTCAGTTAGACTTTGCTACCTATCATAACCTACCACCCCCCCAACCAGGACCATTCCAACCAATCCTAAAGAACACCTAGGGCAATACATAAGATTCCACAAGGTTTGCATGCACTAGAGTAACTTTCCAGAAACCTACAACCTCCAGATGGGTCCTTGGACCAGATAAGTCCTGAAACCTCAGATAGTTCCATCTCTCTACCCCATATTAGTGACAGACCCTTCCAACATGAGAAATTTAGAATTGCCATAGCTCAGACACCCCTAAAGAGATGAATGGAAAGATCAAAGGTGATGCTGGAGTTATACAGAGAAGATAGGATTTAACAAATGCATTACGATTGCTGAATCATTAAATTGATAGCTCTTTTAGTCTCCAGTATTTTAGAGCAGCTAGAAGTAAAAACCTAAAATTGTGAAATTGTAACCCATGCCAAACTCTGAAATATGTTCTACAACTAATTGTGCTGCTGTGCTTTGAAATTTATAGCTTTTTTGGTATATACGTTATTTTTCACAAAAATAGAAGCAAAAAAGTCAATTGTGATGCTAAAAAAATTATTTAAGTCCTCTAGCCTCCTATATCCTGGAGCTGCTAGAAGGAAAATTAGGAGAGGGTCGTTTGGTAGCCCATGACAAACTCTGGGATCTGTCCTGTAACTACTTGTTGAAAGAGTGCTTTGAAAACTATTGCTTTATTTCTTTACTTTGTATATAAGTTATACTATACATTTTAAAAAGTTAAAAAAAAAAAGAAGAAGAAGAATATTTAGAATCAGGAGTGCTAACAGCAAGTGACCTGGTCAACTCACTGGAAAGGATCACCAAAAATGTGAGGGCTCCCGTTCAATTAAATTGCTATGGCTGTCCATCTTCCTTATACTTCAAAAAGTGACAAATCTCAATTGAGCCTACTTTGTTTTCTCTGTATCTTTAAGAAGCAGAGGAAAAGAGTAGATTAAATCTCATGTAGCATTGAATGAGAACCCTCAAGGACATGCTCCATTCTTTATCTGTGTGACAGAGAACATTGCAGAGGTATCCACACAACTAGACAGCATTCAATCAAATAGAAATGTAAAGGCTTCCCCAAGCGAAACTATGGGTTCATTGCATCAAGACAGTGACATTCTTTGCTGTATTTAGAAAGACTACTTCATCCCAGATATCCAATATCTCACCATTTACCCTCATTCTGCCTCTAGAGATGCCTCTTTCTGAACACGAAAACAGTACATGCCATTTCAACACTCCTCAAATACACATAAATGTACAGAAGGCTGAAAACAGTCAGGGATGGACATTCACTGATATCATGGATAAAAAGCAACACATAATATTTTATTTGTGACGTGGCTACACAATTTATTTTCAAAGGACTACTCATGTGTAATGGATCTTAAGGTTTATGACAGTTCATGAATGTGAAATGATCAATGGTTTATTAAATACTGTCCATTAGAGAACCACATTCACAGTTACCATCAATAAAAGGTAATGAAGAAAGAAAAATAAGGAACTCAATATTAAAAAAAAAACTTTCAAAATCCATTAGTTTTATATGCTAAGTTTTTTTTTGGCATTTTTGCACTTTGTCTCTAACTAAAAGCAAGTTGGGGCTGGTGAGAGAATGCAGGAAGACATTTCTTTCCGACAGACCATACAGGAATTCAATAGCTCAATATTCCATGGAGAAGCTTAAAGCAAAATAATAATAATAATAATAATAAGTCAACGCTTAAGATAGATACCAGCCATTTGAATTAGGAGAGCTGTAACTGGATTTCCCAACCCTGGAAGCCCCTATTTAATGCTAAATATCCCAAGTCATACTAATTCCTAATGAATAAGCAGAAGGAAAAATGATCAGTCTCAAATAAAGCCTCCCATAAGACAACAGGGCACAACATATGTCCCTTTACTCTTCCCAAATGTGAGGAATACAGTAGATTGTCTAGTCCTGGCTTCAGAGAACTTGAGATTGCTAAGGAAGGCTGAGCTTTTCAAAGCAAAAACTGAGCTCAGCTTTTCTCTCTGTCACTGTGTTATCAGTCTCCTGTGCCCACATAGCCTCTAGCCTTCTTATTCCTAAATGCTTTCCTTCCGTCTACTGTCCGCAGTCCCACGGTCCAATGGTTCATATAAACCTGTGTCAAAATTTGGTGGAGATCTGTTCTAGTTTGCAAGCTGCCAGAATGTGATATACCAGAAATGGAATGGCTTTTTAAAAGGGGAATTCTTTAAGTTGCAAGTGTACAGTTCTAAGGCCATAAAAATGTCCAAATTAAGGCATGGTTATGAAAATATATAAATTTAAGGCCTCCAGAGAAAGATACCTCGGTTCAAGAAGGCTGATGAAGTTCAGGGTTTCTCTCCTGGCGGGAAGGGCACACAGGGAGTCTGCTAGCTTTCTCTTGTGGCTTCTTGTTTTATGACGCTCCCCCAGGGGTGTTTTCCTTCTTTATCTCCAAAGGTCTCTGGCTGTGTGGGCTCTAAAGCCTTTTCCAAAATGGTTCCCTCTTAAAGGGCATTTTGGAAATGCCCTTTTTCCAAAATGGGTGGAGACCTTTAATGGGTGGAGACACATATTCACGGAATTCATCTAATCAAAAGTTAACACCCACAATTGGGTGGGTCACATCTCCATGAATAGTCAAAAACCTCCCAGCCAGCAATATTGAATGAAGATTAAAGGACATGGCTTTTCTGGAGTCCACAACAAATTCAAACCAGCACACTATATCTCTCCTTTGTGGGTAGGTCAAGTCGTCCTTTGAAATATCTGAACAACACTAATATACACCAAAATTTAAAAAGGACTACAAGATAATACTTCTTGGTGCACACGCACAAAGGCTTTTCACAATTCATACCCAACTTAAATCTTTAGGATCATCTCTCACTTCCCCTCTCCTTCCACTAGCATAACATCAATATTCAGTCTTCATTGTCTCCATACCTTTGCACATGGAAAACTCATATTAATCCTGAGGACATTTTAGCTTCTAAGTAAATCAGCTTCTAATCCATTCAAGGAAATTTAGTCACTCCCCTCTCTGTGCTTTTAGAGGACTTTGTTCAGAATTCTATTATAACACCCATCACATTATATTACAATTATCAGTAAAATTCAAGGAGAGTGAACTTTTCTCAATCATCTATTGCTTAATATAGCCACTGGCATAAAGTAGCTACTGGATGTGTTTTTTAATGAATTAATGAATAATCATTGTCTAGAATTATTTGCTTTATTTTTCTGTAAAACTAGTTTTATAACATAGCTGCTTCCAATATGACAATTTTTTCTATAAATAATTGTAATAGAAGGAAGACAGTGAAAGCACCAATTGCATCACCCCGGGAAGGCTTTCAGTTTATGTCACACCAACCATGGAAGTAGGAAAAAAACCTCAAAATCACAATGTTAAGCTTAGGTTTATTTTAACAATGAAAATTGTGTTTATGTGACTGAGATAAAAAGGAGTGAAACCCTGAAGCATACCACAACATGGATGAACATGGGGGACATTATGTTGAATGAAATAAGTCAGGCATAAAAGGACAAATATTTTATGATCTCACCAATATGAATTAATTATAAGTTAACTCACAGAATTAAAACCTAGAATAGATGAGGATAGAGAATGGGGAGTGGATAGATGTTTAATGTGCACAGAATTTTTAGCTAGGTTGAGTTGAAATGTTTTGAAATGGATGGAGGTGATAATAGCATATTATAATGAGTGTTATTAACAGCACTGAATTATGTGTGTGATTGTGATTGAAAGGGGAAGTTCACAGTCACGTATGTCACTAGAAGCAAAGCTAGAAGGTAAAACATGGGACTGTATAATAGAGTGGACCCTGTGGTGGGTGATGACTGTGATCAATAGTACAAATATAAAAATGTTCTTCCTTGAACTAGAACAAATGTATGCCACTATTTAAGGAATTAATAATAGTGTTACAATGGAAAAATGTACCTATTGCAAACTATAGACTATAGTTACCAGTAACATTGTAATATTCTTTCATCAACAGAAGCAAATGTACCACACCAATGCTAAGAGTCAATAATGGGGTGGGGGGGTGGATAAGAGGTATGTGATGTGGTTTTTTTTTGTTTGTTTTGAGTAATTAGATGTTCTCAAATTGCTTGAGCTAAGGAATGCACAACTATGTGTGATGGACTATGAATCCTTGATTGTACACTTTGGATGTGGTTCTCTGGTTCTCTAGAGAAACAGAACAAATAGGAGATATCTGTAAATATGAGATTTATAAAGGTGTCTCATGCAGCCATGGGGATGCAAGAGTCAAAAATCCATGGAGCAGGCTGCAAGGCTGGCAACCCCAATGAAGGATCGTGATGAATTCCATAGGAGAGCCTCGCTGGCTGAAGGAAAAAGTGAAAATTCTCTCTTCTCCTTAAAAGTCTTCAACTGATTGGGTCAAATCCAGGTGACTATGTTCTCTCATTTGCAGAAGACACACACTTAGTTGATCATAGATGTAATCATTTACAGTTACAATCAACTGACTGACAACTTAATAAATCAGCCTTCTGGTTTACCAACCAGCCATGAAATAACCTTACAGTAATGGTTAGCCCAGTGCTTGCCCTACCAGACAGCTGGGCATCATCACCTGGCCAAGTTGACACCTAAACCCAACTATCGCAGATGGACTGTTTGATTTGTGAATACATCTCAATAAAACTGTTGAAGAAAAAAAATGAGAGAGTTTAAAATATTCACAAACAGAAACTGACAGAATTCATCAACAAGAGACATGCCATCCAAGAAATACTAAAGGGAATCCTGTAGCTGAAGGGAAAAAACAGGGGAGAGAGGATTGAAGGAGAGAGTAGACATGAAGATTATCAATGAGGGTAGCTAAAACAGTAAAAATAGATGAAAATAAGATATGATATATAAAAAACAAGAGATAAAATTGTTGAAGTAAGTACTGCCTTTACAGTTATAATATTGAATAGTAGTGGATTAACCTCTCCTCCAATCAAGAGACACAGATTGATGCCAGAGACCCTGGTTCGATTCCCGGTGCCTGCCCAAGCCAAAAAAAAAAAAAAGAGACACAGATTGGCAGAATGGATAAAAATATGATGCAACTATATACTGCCTACAAGCTACCTTAGACCCAAAGACACAAATAGGTTGAAAGTGAAAGGATGGAAAAACATATTCCACGTAGACAGTAACCAAATAAGAGCTGAGGTAGCCATACTTATATCAAACAAAATATATTTTATGTGCAAAACTGCCATTAAAAACAAAGAAGGACACTATATATTAATAAAAGGTACAATCAACCAAGAAGAAATAACAAGCATAAATATTTATGCACCTAAGTAGGATACCCCAAAATACATGAGGGAAACACTAGCAAAACGAAAGGAGAAATAGATGTCTCTACAATAATAGCTGGAGTGCTCAATACATCACTTTCATCAATAGGTAGAACATGTAGACACAGTATAAATAAAGAAACAGAGAACTTGAATAATATGATAAATGAACTAGTCCTAACAGACATGTAGAGAATATTGCACTCCAAAACGCAGGATATACATTTTTCCAAGTGTCCATGGATCATTTTCCACGACAGACAACATGGTAGGTCACAAAAAGGGTCTCAAAAATTTTTTAAAGTTTGAAATTACACAATGCACTTTCTCTGAGCACAAAGGAATGAAGCTGGAAATCAATAACAAGCAAAGAACTGGAAAATTCACAAATATATGGAGGTTAAACAACATACTCCTAAACAATCAGTGGATCACAGAAGAAATTGCAAGAGAAATTAGTAGATATTTCAAGACGAATGAAAATGAGAATACAATATATAAAAATTTAAAGAACTCAGTAAAGGCAGTGGAGAACATATATAGACCTAGATGCTTAAATTAAAAGAAGAAAAGAAAGAAGAAAGAGATAAAATCAAAGCCCTAACTGCACATCTGAAGGGACTAGAAAAAGAACAGCAACTAATCCCAAAGCAAGAAAAAGGGAAAAAAAATAACAAGGACTAGAGCAGAAATAAATAAAATTAAGAATTAAAAAGCAATAGAGAGAATTAACAAAACCTAAAGTCAGTTCTGTGAGAAGCTCAGTAAAAGTGACAAATCCTTAGCCAGGCTGACCAAGAAAAAAAAAAAAGAGAGAGATGAAACAAATAAATAAATAAAATCAGAAATGATTAGGGGGATTTCTCTACTGACCCCAAAGAAACAAATAAGATCATAAAAGGATACTATGAACAACGGTGTTTTCTAATTTGTTTCTAACAAATTAGAAAATGTAGATGAAATGGACAAATTCCTAGGAACACTCAAACAACGTACACTGACTCTAGAAGAAATAGAAGACCTCAACAGATGCATTACAAGTAAAGAGATGGAATCAGTCTTCTAAAAACTCCCAACAAAGAAAAGTCAAGAACGGATGGCTTCACAGGTAAATTCTACCAATCATTCTAAGAAGAATTAATACCAATCCTGCTCAAACACTTCCAAAAAAATTGAAGAGGTGGGAATACTACCTAACTCATACTATGAGGCCAATATTACCCTAATACCAAAGCCAGATAATGATACTATAAGAAAAGAAAATTACAGACAAATTTCTCTAATGAATTTTTTTCTCTAATGAATATTGATGCAAAAATCTTCAAAAAATACTTCCAAATCACATCTAACAACATATCAAAAGAATTATGTACCACCGTGATCAAGTGGGTTTTATCCCTGATAGGCAAGGTTGGTTCAACATAAAAAAAATCAATTAATGTAATATACCACATTAACAAATTAATGGAGAAAAAACATGAGAATCTCAGTTGATGCAGAAAAGGTATTTGACAAAATCCAGCATCCTTATTTGATAAAAACAGTTCAAAAGTTAGGAAGCTTCTTCAACATGATAAAGGGCATGTATGAGAAGTGCATAGCTACAAACATACTCAACGGTAAAAGACCGAGAGATTTCCCTTTAAGATACGGAACAGGACAAGGATGCCCAACATCACCATTGCTATTCAACACTTCTTGCTAGAAGTTATAGCAAGAGCAGTTAGGGAAGAAAAAGAAATGAAACACATCCAATTTTTTTTTATGCTTTTATTTTTTTATTTTTATAAACTTTTTTATTAATTAAAAAACTTAACAAAAGAACATTAAGATATCATTCCATTCTACATATACAATCAGTAATTCTTAATATTATCACATAGTTGCATATTCATCATTTCTTAGAACATTTGCATCGATTTAGAAAAAGAAATAAAAAGACATCAGAAAAAGAAATAAAATGATAATAGAAAAAAAAAG